>CM035406.1:249070427-249337927 GCA_020310875.1 Ceratopteris richardii
ATCTGGCACCGTTCTATAGGATGAGAATCTGGCAATACTGCTGGAGCGAGGTTCAAAACCATAAATTTGAAAATGTTGAGAACTTGTTCTCTCTTGGTTCATGACTCTATGAAACCCGGTAAATAAAGACCCAGAATGGTTCAGATTATCTTCAGATGCCACTGCACCAAGACTTGATTGACTAATATTGCGATCATCCATGTCCTGATGCCTTATTGAGGAACTTCCACGGTTCTGTCGTTTTCGACTGTGACCAAAATGCATTGTTATAGAAGAAGTGTTCTGCACTGGAATCAGATCAAGATGTGCCTGCTAGAATGATAATTTGGAAAGTGCAGCCACAATGGTTAAAAACTTTAGGTCACCTGGAGAGCAATGTTAGAGAAACATTTCTTAAATATGATCTAGACAAGCTCCAAATGGCAAAAGCTTTAGACATAAACAATTTCATAGCCTATCAAAATTAAGTGTCATTAAAAACAGGCAAAACAGAATGCTGTAATCACATTCATACTCCCTCTAGAGTCTCCAACGTGAGGACCTGAGAGAGAATCTTCTTACACTTTTTATAAAATCCACTGTCATCTGAGTGAGCTGCTCTATCTCTGAACGAAGCCTCAGCCCAAATATCTCAATAATGGTCACTGAAAAAGCTTCTGGCATCCCACTTTAGAAGCAATTGAACAAAAATCGTTCCCCTTCCAGGTGTGAATTTCGCAAGAAAAATGACAAAAAACTGAACGGACTACAAGAATATATCATTATACATTCAACTCAAATGTATATCAAGCTAAATGCTGATAAAAATTTGAATCCAAATATACCATACCTATTACCATGAGTTTTGAGAATATACATGGCAGAATTTAAAAATGCAATGAATAAAACCATCAGTTGAAAAAACTGCAGGCCGTATAAGCTAATGACGGTCTAGAAAATTCATATAACTATGAGCTCCAGAATTCAGCATGGACAAGCACATTAGTAAAGACACTAGAAATGCAACCGCTATTGTGGGACACCACTTTTCTGTTGGCTGTTTCTCATTAGGATTATTATTTGTCATGAAGCAGTGATGCATCTGCATGTAGGAATCATCCATTGAAATTAAAACATATTATTAAAAAGGCCATTTTAATTTTTACTTCGGTTTGACAGCTCAAGTTACTCAGGGATCACACGTATAAACCAATGCTCAGATCACTTTGCGACGCATTCTTAAGGGCTTATCACTAAGGGTTGGACATAGGATGTTCTTTTCTGGATGGATACCCCAGAACAGCTTGCACAGCAAGTAAATAGGGCTGACTCCACTGAAAAAGTGAGGTCGCTCTCAGAGGCACTACTCATAGCGGTCCTGTATTTTCTTCCAACATTCAAAGAAAAAAAGCAATACAGTGCTGCTCAGATGAAGCATAAGATTTATCAGCT
Source organism: Ceratopteris richardii (assembly GCA_020310875.1). Classification (NCBI taxonomy): domain Eukaryota; kingdom Viridiplantae; phylum Streptophyta; class Polypodiopsida; order Polypodiales; family Pteridaceae; genus Ceratopteris; species Ceratopteris richardii. The sequence goes on from CM035406.1 coordinate 249,071,859, forward strand.
TTTCTTCAGTGAGATTCAAGAACTTAAGGCATAGAGACTTTCACACGTCCTAGTTAACCCTAGCTGTCACTTCCATGATAGACTGAATAGCCAATATGTAACATCTTTATTTATAGTCCCAGGTAGGCTGTAGCAACCTCTTCCTTATCCATGAGAACCATGCAGTCCTCACCCACCCTGTCTGACACTTCTGAAAAGGATTCAATAGTAGATAAGTAACATCTTTATATACAGTTTTAAGGCAGTGATAACCTCTTCCCTCTCCACAAGAACCATGCATGCATACATGTACTTTCACCACTGCAGTATGGTAAAGAAGTTCATACATAGGACAAGGACTGGGAGAGCATATAATCGTGATGAGCTAGTGGCAGAGCATTTCAAACATGCCAGACACATGCTTGCATGCTTGCAGACCTATAGCAGTGTTGGAGATAGACGTCTGCGGAAGCACGCGAACAGCACAAGGAAGAAGAAGAAGCTTGGAGCACAAACACACAATACTGAATGTATTACTAGAGAATGTACAAAGATTAGTAGCCCATTAGGGCAATAGGCATATATACAAGCCGGGGGAAAAAAACCTCCTAAAGAGGGGAAAAAGTGCCCCGGCAGTCCTAGAGTGTTCACACACATCACTACCTAAATATATCAACAAATCCCCCCTGGGAGTGATGCGGTGAACAAGGAGCTGGCACTCATGTATAAGGAAGTGCCAAGCTATGTGGAAATCACTCCACAAAAGGAAGTAAGCCCAAAGCTTTGCGGAAAGCTTCAAACTTCTCCCTAGGCAGAGCCTTCGTGAAAAGGTCTGCAATGTTCTCCTGCGTGGGCACATATGCCAAGCTGATCTCCCCAGCAGATAACCTCTCCCTGACATAGTGATAATGCACCTCAATGTGCTTAGTGCGAACAAGGAACACAGGGTTCCTCGCAACTGCCAATGCGCTCTGACTGTCAGTGAAGATGGTGGTGGCCAAAGACTGGCCAACACCCAAATCAGCCATAAGGCATCTGAGCCACACACACTCAACAGTCGCTCTGAAAGCTGCCCTATACTCAGCCTCACAACTGGAAGTGGCCACAGTAGGCTGCTTCTTGCTCAACCAAGATATACATGAGCTACCAAGCATGAAGCAAAAACCATTGGTGGACTCACGAGTGTCATAGCAACCAGCCCAATCTGAGTCAGAAAAAGCATGCAAATCTGGCGGTAGTGATCCCCCCTTGGGATAAAACAACCCAAGTAGCCAAGTACCACTCAAGTAGCGAAAGATGCGCTTAACCGCTTTCCAATGCATGACTCTTGGGCAATGCATAAACCTGCTCATCTGTGAGACAGCAAACTGAATATCTGGCCGAGTAATGCATAAGTAAATCAAGCATCCAACAGCCTGCTGATAGAGAACAGCATCAAATGCATCTCCAGCATCATGAAGACTCAATCGTAAACCTGTCTCCATAGGAGTGGCAATAGGCTTACAGTCTTCAAGGCCAAAACGCTGCAATAATGTTTCAATATATTTCGTTTGACACAAAGCCATTCCAACATCAACGTGCATAAACTGAATGCCCAAATAGTGATGCAAATGCCCCAAATCAGACATCTCAAATGAGGCATGCAAATCAGCCTTAAAATCAGCAATATGTGTCTCAATAGGACCAGTGAGCAGCATGTCATCAACATAGACAACAATGATCAGAAGCACATCATTAGCACGTTTAACATATAAGGTGCTTTCAGTTGGACTGTTCTCAAAACCATGTGCAATCAGATAGGCATGTATCTTCTCATACCAAGCACGTGGTGCTTGCTTTAAACCATATAATGCCTTCTTTAACCTGCAAACGTGGTTTTCATGCCCTTTCTGCACAAAGCCACGGGGCTGAAAAACATACACTTCTTCATGCAAGTCACCATTCAGAAATGCTGTTTTAATGTCCAACTGATGTACATTCCAACCGTGATGGGCTGCAAGTGCACAAATGCTCCGAACAGTAGTCATACGGCATGTAGGTGCAAAGGTCTCATCAAAATCAATGCCTCTTTCCTGTGCATAACCCTTTGCAACAAGCCTAGCCTACCTGTCAACTGTACCATCAGGTTTACGCTTCAGCTTGTATACCCACTTAGTACCAATGGCCTTCTTGCCAGGAGGCAAGTCACATAAAGACCATGTACCATTCTTCATTATAGCATCATATTCAGATTGCATAGCAGCCATCCAATTTTCTGAATTTTGTGCTTCATCAAAAGAAACAGGCTCATTCTAATCACAGAGACTAGATGCAGCCATAGCATAGCAATCTGATGCAAAGGAGGCACTATGAGAGCCTGAACGAGTACGATATGACAAAGGTGCATCTAATTTGCTGTCACGCAAAGTCTGCACCAGCCATTTTGGCATAGTTTTTGCCTGCTCAATATCAGCTCTCTCATCAACAAGTGCATCATGTAAATCTGCATCAGAAATGGAATGATCTGCATCATCATATGAAACTTGCAAAGGCTGAGAAGTTGCCTCATTAGGACCAGCACTAGCCTGTCCACCTGTAAAAAGAGGCATCAAAGTATTATACATGTCTTTGGAGCTAACAGATGTCTCCTTAGTACATGAAAGCAATGGCTGAATAGCATCTTCCACAAAGACAACATCACGGCTAACCAGAATGCGTTTAGTCTGTGGATGATACAGACGATAGCCTTTACTTTCAGAACTGTACCCAACAAAAATACATTTTACTGCCTTATCATCCAATTTTCTGCGATGTTGTTCAGGCACTAATGCATATGCAAAACAACCAAAAACACGCAGATGAGCAACAGATGGCTTGCGGTCATGCCAAGCCTGATATGGAGTGATAGACTGCAACGCTTTAGTGGGACACCTGTTCAGTACATATGCTGCACACATGACAGCCTCAAGCCAGAAACTATGTGGTAAAGCCTGACTTTTGACCATGCACCTCGCCATCTCCATGAGTGACCTGTTCTTTCGTTCAGCAACTCCATTCTGTTGAGGTGTATACGGCACTGTACACTGGTGTTTTATCCCACGTTCAGCCCCTCGATCAGAACGGAGGGTGCCCATTTTACATGCTGACAGATTTTCAGCCAAAACCAAAAACTGTTTGAAGCACATGAACACTTCGGACTTTGCTTTGAGTGGATATACCCATGCATGCCTGGAAAAATCATCAATGAAAGTCACGAAGTAAAGGTAATTTCCAAAAGAAGGTGTCTGCATAGGACCACAGACATCACTATGTACAAGCTGCAATTTCTGCGTAGCCCGAACTGAACCATCTTTTGGAAAGGAAGAACGCTGCATTTTGCCCAAAATACAGCCTTCACAAACATGTTTTCCAGGTGCCTCAAGTTTGGGCAAAGAGGACACCATTTCAGATTTCTGCAGGCGTAACAAACTAGCAAAATTCAGATGACCAAAGCGTGCATGCCAAAGCTTTGCATCTGACATAGCCTGAGAATCATGAACTGCACATGCCGAATCATTCACAGATCTTTCATAGTCTATGAGCTTATACAGCCCACGACATAAAATGCCAGAAGCAATAATCACATCGCCATTTGAGAGATCATGGACTGTACACCTGTCATCAACGAATTTCACAACCAAGCCAATCTTGGCTAATGCAGAAACTGATAACAGGTTCTTTTTTATCGCATCTGACAAAGTGAAAGAACTACCATCAGCAGTAGTCAAAATGATCTTACCAACTCCCATAACAAGATATTGGCGCATGTGACAGTATTCCCTGTAGGGGCCGGCTCGAGTGAAGAGAAGAAACTGCGCTGCGAGGTAATATGTTTGGTCGCCCCACTGTCAAAGTACCAAACATCTGAGTCTACTGCAGACATGCACTGATCATGAGAAGATGGGTCAAAACTGCAGACAGTAGTAAACGCCCATTCTTCTTCCTGCACAAGATTTGCAGACTCTGTTTTTGGTGTAGAGGCCTCTGCAACAACCATTCCAGCCTCTTTCTTCTTTGCCTCTTTAGCAGCCAGTTTTAGACAGTTCTTTATAATATGATCATTTCCTTTACAGTACTTGCAGAACAATTTCTGCTTTTCTGATTTCTTCTCATCTTTATCCTGATACTTCGATTGTGCAGCATTTGTAGATTTCTGCTTACTAGTAGAAGAGCTCCATTTTCCTTTGCCCTTCTGACTAGCCAGGAAAGCTTGATCTGCAACACGCATAATGGACCTGTTCTGCTTGGACTGATCTTCCTGCAACAGAACAGAGACTAATTCCTCAAATGACAAGGCATTCAGATTGCCTTTCATCATCAACCGAAGTGTAGAGGCAAAACTCTGATATGAATCAGGAGGACCATTCAGAACGGTCTGCACAAGTGAGCTATCTGGTATAACCTCATCAGCAGAAATCAATTGTTCCTTCAGGTCTTTGATCTTTGTAAGAAAACTGTCCATAGAATCACCTTCATTCATGTGCTCACTCTCTCCAACTGTTTTCGGAGGTAAGCAACATGAGCCTCATTCCTAGCCTGGTACAAAGTGGTAAGTGTATCCCAAGCATCCTTTGTTGTTCTGCAGGAGCGAATGTGAGGAATAATGGCACGTTTGACAGACAAAGCTATCAATGCATGTGCCTGGGCATCTCTGCCATCAAAACGAATCTGCTCTGCAGTAGGTGCAACAGAAACAGAAGCACGAACAGGAATCTGCGGAATATCATCTTCGACACCATCTTCATCAGCTCCAACACCTGTATTTGCAGTACCTGTCGTTACAGGTGTAACAAGACGTCTTTCAACACCCTGCACAATGTTCCACAATCCTTTTGCAACCAGTACATGTCGCATCATATAAGCCCATAATGGGTAGTTGGTACCGTCAAACTTATCCTCAACGGCCAACATACGGAATACATCACTCCTTTCAGCCATGGCCGGTGACTAAAATACCTTGATGCAGAAAATTGATTGTATCTCAAAAAGTTGAACGGAACAACCCAAACGAGTTCTGCTAGACCTGTAGCAGACTTTGAGACGCTTAAACTAGCGAACAGAAACTGGTATATACCTTTGGCACAAAAGGACGAAATAGCCTGCACAAGCGCTGCGATAGTGCGTTCGGAGGCCGAAACAAGCTCAAATCGCGATTTCGGCACCACACAGCGAAGCTGTTTTGATCTCGGAAACACCCTGAGTATGCTCACCAAATTTCGTGCGAATCTGAGACTGCAAACGGAGGAGTGTCGACGGCGCCCTAGAAGAAGCGACGACCTGCTCTGATACCAATTGTTGGAGATAGACGTCTGCGGAAGCACGCGAACAGCAAAAGCAAGAAGAAGAAGCTTGGAGCACAAACACACAATACTGAATGTATTACTAGAGAATGTACAAAGATTAGTAGCCCATTAGGGCAATAGGCATATATACAAGCCGGGGAAAAAAAACCTCCTAAAGAGGGAAAAAAGTGCCCCGACAGTCCTAGAGTGTTCACACACATCACTACCTAAATATATCAACAAGTAATGTTCAATTGTGCTGTGTGCGCTCATTGAAAATATCCTTGACATATATCAGCATAACCACTATACATGTCAAAAGAAGAGTTATACATGTCATCCTAGACCATCACATGTTGAGCTTCATATCTCAACGTAGATGTAACTGAAAAGTTTGGCATAAAAAATTGCAAGCTAATCTTCAATCCAATAAAGGTTAATGTGAAGCTTAAGTTCAAGTGATGCTTATCCCCTTGAAGATGTCACTTTGTATATGTCCATTATTGGATCACTGAATAATGCCCTTATTACAAGACGACACACAGCTTACGCAATAGGAGTCTTCTCACATTTCATGCATAGTCCAAGGACTACTCACTTATCTGAAGCAAGGAGAATACTAAGGTACTTGAAGGCTACTCTATTACAAGGACTACTCACATTTGGAGCAAGCAGAATGCTTAGGTACTTGAAGATGTCACTTTGTATATTTCCATTATTGGATCGCTCAATTATGCCCCTATTACAAGACCACACACATCTTATGCAATAGGAGTCTTCCCACATTTCATGCATAGTCCAAGGATTACTCACTTAACTGGAGCAAGGAGAATGCTTAGGTACTTGAAGGAATATGCTATGCATATGATGACAATTTGCTAGTCATGGGATACTCTGATGCTGATTGGACTTTGATCCAAAGAAGATAGAAAAAGCACTAATAGTTATCTAATGATGCTTGGAAGCAAATTTATATCTTGGAGTTTGAAAAAGCAATCCACAATGGCTTTATCATCTATAGGGTTTAAGCATAAAGCACCTCCACAAGTCACATGTGAGCTCATGTGGCTTAAGGAAGTTATTTATGGACTTAAGTTTGAAGTCTAATACATATCCCATCTATTGTGATAACATGAATAACACACACCTTGCTTCCAATCTTGTTTTCCACACAAGAACCAAGCACGTTGATGTGCACTACCACTTCATGAGGGAAAAGATTTTAACAAAATAAGTTCCAAGGATTCATTTAAATACAAACGACAAAGTTGTCTATATGTTTACAAATAAAATTGGATGGTACAAAGCTCTTGAAGTTCAAATAGAGCATTGGCATGAAGGACCTTGGATGAAGATGATGATTCAAGCTTTTGAGGGGAAATGTTAAAAATCAAGCTTCAAAATGGACCAATGTATGAAGATTTCAACACACGAGATTTGACCAAAAAGGCTAAGCCAAACACTCCCTAAATCATTCCAACTAAGTCTTCAATTTAGGAGAAGCATTTTTAGCAAAAGTGGTTCCTACATTTTAAGTTCTGACTTTCTATATAGTAGATTTTGACCACAATTTCTCATGTGAACCTTTGTGTTCTTTGTGTGTATTAGAGGGTTCTTAGAGTGCAAGACTCAAGTAAGAAAGCCCCTAGCTTCAGCAAGCCCCTATTTGCTTCAATCCCAAGTTTGGGTTAAGATATCTCACCGCTTGTGTATGCAATGATTAGTTTCTATTTCTCTGAGTTGTATTGAATAGCTCTACTCTAAGAATCCATTTGCTATGGTTTTACTCTTGGGCGAAGTCTCTAGATATCTCATTACCTCTATATGCAATAACTAGTTTCTATTCTCTGAGTTGTATTTAATAGTTCTACTTTAAGGTTGTATTTAATAGTTCTACTTTAAGAATCCATTTGCTACTTTGAGTCCACTAAAGTTGGGCAAAGTCTCAGGATCTACCTCTACATATTCTCTGAGTAATTGTGTCCAGACTGCAAGTGTATCACTACACCAGCCTATGAGAGTGTCGGCTGAGCAGCTTGTTTTGCAGGCATTGCCATCTGATGTGTGAGCTACCCTTATTGCATTTTGAAGCTCTTATAATACACTTTGAGTGTGAAGAAGCTCTTCGGAAATCCTTACAGCATCTCTGAAAAACAACTACAGCTTAAGAACAGTGTGCATTTGTGTGTATCTTAAGAGGTCACATTGTGCTTCTAGTTCCATAAGGAGTTGCCAAATAAACAAAAACAATCTTTCTTCAAGCCTCAAGGAGACGTAGATGAAGAGCTCTACATATAACTTGCAACACTTGTTATCCCAATAAAAGAGCATATGGCACATATACTCATGCAACATTTCTACAAGCTTATACAAGCCCCTCACGCTAGAACAAGAAGTTTGACTATTCTACCCTCTCGCAAAGATCCACTCAAAGTAAAGTTATCATTGTTTGTATCCAAACAAGAATGAGGACGGTACTCTGATTCTACTTGTATTATCTAAGGATGACATATGTTGACTCCAAGAAAGCAGGTAAGACTTTGCAAGTTTCTAAAGGAAACTCAAATCTTCCTTTTCTATAAATGATTTGGATCATGATGTGCACATACTTGGCATGAAAATTGAAAGGGACAAAAACAAAAGGCATTTGTATCCATCTCAAAATCAATACCTTGAAAATGCTTTGGTACCTTCAAGGCACTAAGTCAAAAGTACGTGGTAAAGGGGGCTTGAAGTTATAAGGCTATTGTGATTCTGACATGGTCGGAGACGAGGACACATAAAAGTCAACTAATGGACATGTCTTTAGTATTTACGCTTGCAAGAGCCGTTTTGTGGTGTTCACGAGCCCAATGAATACAAAGATTTAATACATCTCCACTTGGAGAGATTCCAAAAAAGCCATTTGGTTAGCTCACCCATGTGTTGAGCTTGAACTTTCTTCATAGTAGTTCTACAACTAGCGAAGTCAAAATGTCATTTTAATTCATGTTCTATGCACAAAAAAAGAACATTGATATCTAGTATCACTTGATAGGGGAGGTGATGAAGGATGACTTGATCTACCTACACTATATTAGATTTAACAGATTTCAGCTATACACTATGAGAGTTAGAGTCCATTTGATTGGCTGAAAACTAAATGTTCCATGCACATAAAAAAAGCACATAAATGTGTGGAATGACTTCGTATGGAGGTGATAGAGGATGGCTTGATCTGCCTAGTCAAGAATGATACAAGTCAAACCCAGCAAATTGTCTTACACTGCATTTAAAGATACTCCATCAACATTGTCTACACTTGGTGGAAGTTACTTAAGATTCACTTAAACCTTTTAAGTGGAAGGTTGTTGTGATAAAGGACCTCGATCCTCCCTTTCATGTATTTCACTCCCTTTCTATTGAAAACATAGTAATGTACCCTTATGAAAGGCTCTTTTAAAGAGCTCAACACATGATTTATTCTATTTTCCATGTATTTTTTAGGACTACAAAGCAAATTGTCCACCCCACCTATATTCTTTTATAAGTATAAAAGACCTACCCACTCAAGGCCTCACTAAGTGTTGGAGATCCTTGATGGGCTCGAGAGACTTGACCCTAAGTCCCATATCTCTTCCCTTTGCAAGAGGGCTTCTCTTTAGTGATCTTCTCTCTTTTTTCCCTCTTCCCTTTTTGTGGGCTGTCAATGCCTAAAATTTTTCTATGAATAAAAAAGACTCTACCCACTGGAGGCATCGCTAAAATTGGAGATCCTTGGTGGGCTGGATTCAAGAATCTAACATGCGTGCTGCTTGAGCACTCTATGGAAAGAACTCTTCATCATTCTGGGCACGCAACTCCGGTTCTCGCCAGCCTATTACCCTCAGAGAGACGGCCAGATAGAACAGATCAACAAAAACATTGAAGATTACATTCGAAGTTATGTGCAGGCCGATCAACGTGAATGGTCCAAGCACTTAGATATTCTCGAGTTCCAACTTCCATTACAACTCGATTCAATCTACTACTACACTGACTCCTTTTGAAGTTGCTACAGAAAAGGAAATCATCACACCCATGGCGCTCACCTCTGACGCCCTCCTGGTTGCTTCCGATCGTGAGTGCATCATTTTTCTTAGAGAATGGCAAACCAAACTTCAAAGTAACCCGAGTTCAACGAAGGCGACCTTGTGTCGGTAAGTGCAAAAAACATCCAACTTCCCAAGAACTTCACACCCAAGTTCAACAACCGTTACCACGGACGATACCGCATCCGCCAATGTTTCAACCAAGTTGTTGGAAACAATGTCAGAATAGCACAAAAACCCTAATTTCCAACCACCCTAATCTTAACCAAATTTTGGTCACAAAAAGTCAAAACTTATTATTCTCTCATTAGATAGTACTTGAGGAGATTTTTCATTTGGTATATAATATTCAGTCATCTGAGGTCCAGATCATGAGAAAATCCTGACCCGAATTGAATAACAAGGGAGCTTCCCCTCAACATGAAGATCGAGGAAAGCTTTGTCTCATCACAAGTTGATGGTAGAAATGAAGATCGAAGCTCATTTACAGCAAAAAGCAAATATTTACGAAATTAAAATCAATAGCAATTTTTAACGAAATCAGCTTTTCGGGTTTCATCGCCATGCTTTTGCTTTTCGTGGCTGAATTCGTTGGATCAGCTGAAAAACTATATATAGGACCTATTGGGGTCACTTTGAGCCATCAATCAAGAAGTGTTCAAGCATCAACGCAAGCTTGAAGGTCGTCTTCTACTCTTGGAGGAGGTATGCTCTATCTTTGGTGCAGCATTGGAGGAGATTTTGGCAGCCAACCATCAGCATCTTGCTGAGTATTGTGAGTAACAGATCTAATTTCAGTCCTCCACTTGCTAGTTCATTAGATTCGATTTAGTGTTTCCTAAACCCTAATTTCAGAATTAGGGTTTGTTGTAAAACAGTTCTAAACTGTTCATATTCACTCCATTCTCACACACACACTTTGTTCATACCTCTTAGACACTATACACACAAACTCTTGTATCTAGTTCCCTATTTTCCACCTAGATTCAGATTTTGTATCCAATTTCAGTATACATTCAGTTTTGTATCATCTACACACATTGTAATTTGACATTAATGTGCCTTATTGTATGCTAAGGTGCATGTGTTGGAAGATCCTGAAAAACTGCAATTATTGTTATTGAAGCCCACCCCAATTCCCACATTTGGTATAAAAGCATAGTTGACATACGCCCTTAACAAGATGAGTGATTATAGACTTGAGAATGAAGATAAGCCTGAATGAATGTCTAACTATCCAATGTGGAGTTCTATGATGATGAATTTGTTATTATCTAAAGACTTGTGGAATATTGTCGATGGCATTTATCCAAGGCAAAGGCAAGTAGGAGAAGATGTTGCTTCATCTTCTAGAAAACCTTTTGTTCCAATTTGTGCTCAACACGAGGTTACTGAAGAAGAAGAAACTCTTTCATCATCCGGAATCCGTGATACTACCAGATTACTTCCTATAGAAGAGCAATCCAGATGTGATTCAAGGTATGCACAAGCACTTTCATATATTGCAATGGGAGTCAAGAGGCATATTATACCCCAAATCAGGTCATGCAAAACCTCTCGTCAAGCTTGGTTGAAGTTAGAGAATCTCTATCAAAGCAGAATTCTTGTTAGAAAAGCTCATCTAAGGACAGTTAACCGTGTCAGTTGAGTCACATATTTTGAAGCTCAAAGACTTACATGATCAGTTAATGTTGGAGTCAATATTTCAAACGAGGAGATGGTAAACACACTTTTAAAATTCACGTCCATCTTCATTTCGTTCTTTTGTTACTTCTTTATCTCTCTCTACAAGAGAGAGATGTTGGAAATCAATGTCACATCAGTCCAAAATCCTATTAAGGCAAAAACCCTAATTTTGATACTTAGTCATTTTTGGCACCAAATTTGGGTAAAACTTTTATGATCCTATCATGTAGAGCTTGATGAGAGCTTTCTAATGGTATAGGACATTCAGTCATCAAAGATCAGATTTGGGAAAAAACCCTGACCCTAATTTTCTATTGATTTAGGGTTTTTACCTCATTTAAGAGCTCTCAGCTTATAGGTCATAAAAATATGATCAAGTCATTCATCAAGTGGTCAAAATAAAGCAAAAACTTATCAAAAGCTATTTTCAACGATTAAAAAGGCCAACGATCAAATAAAGCTAATTTTGGCGATCAATTTTAAAATCAGCAATAGCTTTATTTACCAACAGAGATCAAATTTATTTTTTATGATTTAGCTTTTTTATGGAGAGTTTTCGCATGGAGCCTTAAAGGCTATATAAACAGGGCTTATGACCACTTATTGGACATCCAACACCATCGTTTGGTTGAGTTTAAAGGTGGTGCTGATGCACACATGGGGCAGCCATGGTGCACATATGGGCAGCTATGGAGCAGCTTTTGAAGCACATAAGGAGAAGCCTTAGAGTTCTTCTTGGAGAAGAGTATGTTCACACTCTTGTTGATGGAGAAGACTTACTTATCAGCATATTGGTGGTGTGGATCATCCATCTACATGATGTATTTGAAGATTGTCTTCTACATGAAGATTATGGAGTACTTCAAAGACATTGGATGGAGCTTAACATAAGATTACATATTATGTTAAATATTCAGGTACATATTCTCTTTATGCACACAGGTACTACGTGGAGCTTATGGAGGCAGTGGCATCCATATCTGGAGGATTCCTATTCGGCATACATGGAGGCAATGGCATCCATAAAGGAGAATCAGTACATGCATGCTACATGCATCAGATGAGGTGTTAGAGAAGGTGTTTCCACATGAGTATGAGGTTTTCTGTCAGCAACATGTTAGCATTCTATGCTAATTTTGTAAGTATGTGATCTATCACACATACATCTGATTTAGGGTCTTCCATAGCCTAAATTCATATTAGAGTTTGCTGAATATCAGTTTCAAACTGACCTTTCCTCTTTCAGTCACTCATATTCACTCTTCTACAACCTATCAGGTCATACATCTCATACATATTCAGATTTCTGTCCCTACATCTCAATATTCTTGTAAATTTTGTACAAACACTCTTCCATCTATTTATGTTCACATAGAGTGGTAGAGGTTTTGACTCCCACATTGTAAATTGACATTTATATATGATGGTGTGAGTAAGCAGTGGCTAACGTAACACTTTGTACATGTTGTCTAATCTCTCTCTATCTTTGGCTCATCATTGTATGATTAAGTGATGTATGCTCATGTTTATCAATGTTGGAAGATCCTGGAACCTGTGGAATCTGTGGGCCTACTTGATTTCCAACATTTGGTATCAGAGCTCTCAGGTTACCAACATTTGATTTCAGAGCAACTTCCAACATTTGACATATGACATACACACTTAATCTAAATGAGTAGAGATTTGAGAATTAGACAATTCAGTCACATGTTGATTTATCCGTGTGGAGTATGAAGTTGATGATATGTTAGCAGCCAAATACTTTTGGAAGTATAAAGATACTTTACAAGAAGTATTATGTGAAGACCAAGACTTGATGAAGAGAAGGCTACTTCAAATTCAAGGAAAAACAATGGTTTGCAGAAGATGAAGGAACCAGATCAACATCAAATCAGAGGTATTAGTTTCTACTATTAGATTGTCATTTACAGGTCATATCTTAGATGAGCAGTTATGAAGAGATTTGTAGGATTCAAGAAGTGCTTTTAAACACTTTCATTACTTTGAAAGTTAAAGCATTACCTACACCAAATCAGGTATCTAGAGGTTGTTCTTGACAGTTTTGATAGATGATCTCTTTCAAGGCAAGAAAGCTCATCTAAGAAGACAAATTTGGAAGATTAGATCAGTTTTGTTTTCAGCCAACACAAGGTTGGAAGTTTTTTTATCAAGATTTTGTACCTAGAGAGGTAATTCAGCATTCAACCAACTCAAGGAAAAGGTTGGTGAGTTCAATCATATTAGCCAAATTTGAAGCAGAGTGTTGACTCAGCATATGAGGAGATGGTAAAACATGCTTCTATGTTCACTTCCATTGATATATCATGTTTGTTTTGTCTCTTACTCTTAGCACTAGAGAAAGGAAAAAAATTCATTTTGAAGAAGTTAAGAGTGCTTGCTACTTCAATATGAAAAGAACACAAGGTATGGAAGAGAAGTTTGAAGATGTTGACATCATCATGTGGAAGAAAGATGCAGAAGAAGAAGGTCCAACAATTCCAAAGGGAAAGTAAGACTTCTTTTTTCTCTTATATTTCCATATACTTTTCCTACTTTTATCCTCTACATCCAAAGACAAGTCTATGAGAACATCTTGTGTGAAGAAGATAGTTTAAAGAAGAAGCAATTTCTTGTTTTGCATTATACTTGGTCATGTTTTAGTAGGTTTTGACAAAGAATTGCATTGAGAGAAAGAAAAGCAACAGATATCTAAAACAGTTTATATGTTTTGACTCATATGTGTATGCATTATGTTTTAGTTGAAGCTTTTGAGCAGGCAGCTTATATGTTCCCTCAAAGAATTCTTAGAGTGACAATTCAGAGCTACTTGGTATATGACAAGTTGCACAGAAGTATTTTTTTACCTAACTCTTGAGGTAAAAGAGTATTTGTAGCAGATGTGGGAGACTTGGAGTGAGGTTTTTTTATTGGAAAAGTTACCTCATATTCAGTATATTCAGTATACTCAGAAAATTCAAAGTTTTTCAGAAGGAAAATTCAGAAAATTCAATATTTTCAGAAAAATTCAGAAAATTCACTATGTTCAGAAAAATTCAGAAAATTCAAATTTTTTGATGTACCAGTCAGATGGAGAATCCACTTTCTATGTTTATCTTGACTTTTGGATACATGCTTGTATTCAAAAAGGTCTTCCATCAGATCCTATCACTTGATTGAGAAGTGGAGTTAACCAAAAGAAAGTCAAGCAGATACTATCACATTTCACCCGGGAAGAATATGAAAATATGAAGTATCAACTTGCAAATTTTGGAATTCTCAAGGTGAGAGTTTGTACACTTATGTTCCAGTAGAAGTTGCAGATTCTTGGGAAGGATTTAGTTGAAGAAAAGTTTTACAACTTTATGTAAGAAGCATGGACACTTAGAGTCATTCAAGTAGCAAATCAAACATTCAGTCATGAAGGTTTGATGAGAGCAGATTCTACACAGGTATTTTGTTGGAGAGATCTATGATCTTGAATGATCTTGAGTATTTTTGAGTCAGATGTCTATCCTTTGTTTGTAAAGTTCTTAGCATTGGAAGAAGTAAGTCAAAGATCCAGATTCTATCAGATTAGTGTTGCGGAGAAATAGAAGAAGATACTTGTTATGCTGCAAAAGATTATGAATCCTAAAGTGCTTTCATCAAAGTTTTAGTTATGATGTAATAGGATCAGCTAACCTTATTCTAAATTATGGAAAGCTGAGGAGTGACAGTGAAAGCTATTGGCATCTACAGTGCTAGTAAAAAGGAGTTCAGATTTTTTGTTTCAGACATAGGTATTGATGTTATGGAAGCAATGCTAAATCACTGAAGATCAGATTTATTGAAAGAAGGAAGAGGTTCCAGATTTCATAAAGTCTTATATACTTTGAAGAGGTTTGGATATTGGTGTTAAATCATTCAAGGGGGTGAAGAAACATGAAGACTTATTTTCAGCCATATGTGAAGGAATGCAAAATCATACCTACAAGTATCCTATATTTCCTTTGTCAGTTTCTCTTTATGTTCCAACTTTTGAAGAAGAAAAAAGAAGAAGAATGTCTGGAGAAAGTTCCTGTTGGGTGTTCCTGTTCGGGAGAAAGTTCCAAAGTTCTATTGAAGAGAAGCTTGATATTTCAGAGAGGTATGTTACTTATGAGGTGCACACATATATGATCATACCAAACTTTGAAGGAAAGAGGTATGAAGGACTTACATATACAACAAGGATGAAGACAAGATGACATTATAGATATGAAATTTTGGTGAGACTCATGAGAGTTGAAGTACAGTCAGAGATGAACCAGCTAGTGTTCATAATACACTAAGTTGTGAGTTGTAAGTCACAAGTCACAGGATGGATTTAGTTTCTAATTCTGTTTAGTGTATTCACATAACACAACAAAAGTACGCTGAGAAACCTTTCTTAAGGTAAATGCAAAAATGTGGATCCTAGTGTATTCTTACAGGTTTGAGAAGACTTATTTCAGGAAATAGAAGATTCAGAGTCAATTCATGCTACATATGTTGTCAAGCAGTAATTGCTTGATGTATGCTAACACTATTGGATATCTAGTTTGCATATTTTCTCAAGTATTATGGTTCATACTCAGCAAATTCAGATTTTTGAAGTTTGAAGAAGTTCAAATTCAGTTTTGAAGAAGACTTTTGAAGATAAGTTTTGAAGATCAATCTTGAAGGACAAGTTTGAAGCTTATGTCAGTTTGTAGTTGCATATCCAGTTCAGTTTATACCAATATGACATTGCAGGGGGGATTGTTGGAAATCAATGTCACATCAATCCAAATCCTATTAGGGCAGAAACCCTAATTTTGGTACTTAGTCATTTCTGGCACAAAATTTGGATAAAACTTTTATGATCCTATCTTGTTGAGCTTGACGAGAGCTTTCTAATGGTATAGGACATTGAGTCATCAGTGATCAGATTTGAGAGAAAACCCTAACCCTAATTTTCTGCTGATGTAGGGTTTTTACCTCATTTAAGAGCTCTCAGCTTATAGGTCATAAAAATATGATCAAGTCATTCATCAGGTGGTCAAAATAAAGCAAAAGCTTATCAAAAGCTATTTTCAGCGATTAAAAAGGCCAACGATCAAATAAAGCTAATTTTGACGATCAATTTTAAAATCAACGATAGCTTTATTTATCAACAGTGATCAGATTTATTTTTTACGATTTACCTTTTTTATGAAGAGTTTTCGCATGGAGCCTTAAAGGCTATATAAACAGGGCTTATGACCACTTATTGGACATCCAACACCATCGTTTGGTTGAGTTTAGAGGTGGTTGTGCTGATGCACACATGGGGCACCCATGGTGCACATATGGGCAGCTATGGAGCAGCTTTTAAAGCACATAAGGAGCAACCTTAAGAGCTCTTCTTGGAGAAGAGTGTGCTCACACTCTTGTTGATGGAGAAGACTTACTTATCAACAGATTGGTGGTGTGGATCATCCATCTACATGATGTATTTGAAGATTGTCTTCTACATGAAGATTATGGAGTACTTCAAAGACATTGGATGGAGCTTAACATAAGATTACATCTTATGTTAAATATTCAGGTATATATTCTCTTTATGCACACAGGTACTACGTGGAGCTTATGGAGGCAGTGGCATCCATATCTGGAGGATTCCTATTCAGCATACATGGAGGCAATGGCATCCATAAAGGAGAATCAGTACATGCATGCTACATGCATCAAATGAGGTGTTAGAGAAGGTGTTTCCACATGAGTATGAGATTTCTGTCAACATGATGTTAGCATTCTATGCTAATTCTGTAAGTATGTGATCTATCACACATACATCTGATTTAGGGTCTTCCATAGCCTAAATTCAGATTAGGGTTTGCTGAATATCAGTTTCAAACTGATCTTTCCTCTTTCAGTCACTCATATTCACTCTTCTACAACCTATCAGATCATACATCTCATACATATTCAGATTTTTGTCCCTACATCTGAATATTCTTGTAAATTTTGTACATACACTCTTCCATCTATTTATGTTCACATAGAGTGGTAGAGGTTTTGACTCCCACATTGTAAATTGACATTTATATATATGATGGTGTGAGTAAGCAGTGGCTTACATAACACTTTGTACATGTTGTCTAATCTCTCTCTATCTTTGTGTCATCATTGTATGATTAAGTGATGTATGCTCATGTCTATCAATGTTGGAAGATCCTGGAACCTGTGGAATCTGTGGGCCTACTTAATTTCCAACAAGAGAGAGAGAGAGAGAGAAATTTCATTTCAAGAGTTGCAGTTCCTGTTGCTTCAAGATGAAGATCATCAAAAGAGTATGGACAAGAATGATGAAGCCATGTTATCATCATCAAAGGGTAAGAAGAAGAAGGAGACAACAAATAAGGAGTCAGCAAAGTAATAGGGAAAGTAAGTCTTCCACTTCATCTTGTATCACATCTACCTCTTCTACTTCTTCCACACCAAAAGAGAATTCTAATTCCACTACATCTACTTCAAAGAAAGGAATTTACCACTACTGCAAGAAATCAGGTCATTTCATAGCATAATGCAAAAAAAGGATTTATAACGAAAAGAAAAAAGCATCATGTAATAATGTTGAAGATGATACAAAACCTAAGTCTTCAAAAGAAGAATCTTATGCATGTGCCAATATTGAAGAATTAGCTTTTGACCAAGCAGCATTAAATGCAATCTCTAAAAATCCTTGGATTTTTGGAGCTGCTAAGCATATGACAGGTTGCAAAAAGGTATTCACTTCACTTTCGAACTCTTCAGGTAGAAGAGTGATCATTGCAGATGGTCATGATTTGAATGTTGAGGCGTTGGAGAAGTAAACCTAAAGTCAAGAGGAAGTGGAAATTTCACAATTTCTAATGTTCTTTATGTTCTAGAAATGAAGAAAATTTTCTCTCGATATCTACTTTCTTGACAGATGGATATAAAGTTGTTTTTAAGAAAGATTCATGTCAGGACCTCTCACCTACTTGAGGAGCATTGTCTACTTCAAGGTGAAAACAGAAGCAGCATGTTTGCATTGTCCAAAATTTGTCATGTTAATGTTGCTAGGTCTTCTATACCTAAGGAGAACATGAAGTTATGGCATGTTAGGTTTGGTCATATCAGTTACAGATCTCTCAAGCACATCAAAGATCAAGGTATGGTGGAGAGTTTGCCTACTTTTTCTTTACCATACCATGCAGAATCATGTAAGGATGTCTTGAAGGAACGCTTCAGAAACTTCCTTTTAAGAAGCATGGATACATCACGACCATAAGGAAATTGAAGATCATACATTCAGATCTGAATGGTCCTATGAGAACTGATTCCATTCAAGGTTTCAGGTATTTCGTTACTTTCATTGATGATTCTTCAAGATATTCATGGATTTATGGTCTTAAAGCAAAGTAAGAGGTCTTTTCTACTTTCAAGAAGTTCTTAACTATGGTTGAAAATGATAGTTAATCAAAGATTCAAATTTTGAGAAGTGATAGAGGAGGAGAGTACATGTCAAAAGATTTCAAATCTTTTCTTGAGGACAAAGGTATCTCTCACTCACTATTGCTTATACTCCATAATAGAATGATGTTGCAAAGAGAAAGAATAGGATACTTGTTGAGATGATATGTAGTATGCTATCATCCAAAAAGCTTTCTCCTAAGTTTAGGTTTGATGCAGTACATTCAGCTAATCACCTTCTGAATAGGTCTTCCACAAAAGCTTTAAAGGTTATCACACCTTATGAAGCTTATTTTGGGAAGAAACCCAATGTGAGTTACTTCAAAATTTTGGGTTCTCAAGCTTATGTTCACATTGAGAAGAAGCATCGTAGTAAGCTTGATGTAAATGCCATTAAAATCATTTTTATTGGTTATGCAATCGAAAGCAATCGATATAGATTCTATGTTCCAAAAATAGGTGATATCCTACTCTCACGCAATGCATATATTTTGGAAAGTCAGATTTATGATAAGAACGAGAGATTCCACATTTCATAAAAGAAGATGATTGCATTTTTCAGAAGGAACTTGGATTCTTACATTCAGCCATACAAGGGGGGTTATGAACCTTCTCAAACCCTAAAAGTTGTACTTGATAAAGGAGAAGGGAAAGTTTCATTTCCTACATCTATATCTAGTCCATCATCAGTACCTCTTGAAGTTCCAACTTATGAACTTGGAGAAAGTTCCAGAATTCCGAAAGAAATAAATCTGAGATACTAAAGAACAAGAAGATATTGCACCAGTTTTCAAGAATACTCCGAGATGGTTATATCAAGCTTCGAAGGACAACGTGTTGGGGTAAAGTCCTAAATGACCCCTTTATAGTGTATACATGTGTATAAGCTTATTTATAAAGGCTATGTCACTTATTCTTTATTTTTGGGCCAAGTTCAATGTGAACTTGGCCAACCCTAAAAGGGTTCTATATAACACAACTTAATAACACTTTGGGGCTCTCTCATTCATCGTGAGCTCCTCCAAAAGCTAGTGGATTCTCTCTCTCTTCCAAGCAACTGCACCTCGTCTCCTTGCCATAGCCTCCACTTCTGAGGCACTCACACACATCCTCTACCCCTCTAGCACCACATCCAAACCCTTTCAACTGGTATCAGAGCAAACTTAGGGTCTCAGAGCTCTGTGCAAGTGTTGTACAGGAAAGAAAAACCCACTTCTCGCGATAATCTTCGATTTCATGATGAAGAACTTTGCTCCGAGGCCAAGAGGATCACTTTGGGAGTCTCAACAGCTCATAACAAGCTGTTTTCAGATGTTTTACAAGTCTAAACAAGCGTTTTATAGGTCATAACAGCAATACACAGGTCTAGTACCTTATGTATTGAATTGTGGCAAAAAAAATTGCTGATGTACGGCAAACTATGGTGTTTTTCTGAGATTTTCAGAAATTTCTGAAGTAAAATTTGGGGCTTTTGCTCCTATTTGGTTCTAAAGGCTGCGTTATAGCCTTACGTATACGCATTGAGGTCAAAAGGAATCAAAATTGTTGATTTTTAGCACAAATTTGCTTGCTGGAATTTTCTGTAAGAAATTTCAGAAAATTTCAGATTTAATTTTGTGCTCCAATTGGCTTGATTTTGCTCCATTTTGCGCCTACAGCTCTTTGAAGCCATTGTGCATTGCTTTTAGAGGTGGTACCCTTATTTTGGTGCATTTTGCTCAGCATTTCAACACATTAACCTCTTATTTGTGCAACCATGGGATCGTCGTCCTCATATATGAAGAATCTTTTTGAGATTCGCCGCTTCAAGGGCATAGGATTTGATCTTTGAAAGGACCGAATTCAGGGAATTCTCTTCCTCAAAGATTGTGACAGGGCATTGGAAGCAAGAAAGCCGGAAGATATGTCAGATGATGTGTGGCATAATCTGAATAGAAAGGTCGTCACTTACATAAAAATGGCCATGTCTGATGACATTCTTGTAGACCTCAAGGGCATTACTGCAGCTTCAGAGTTGTGGGCCAAGCTTAAGGTCACTTATGAGAATACAACACCTGTTAATCAGGTACATCTGATGAGGAAATTAGTTGGCATGCAGTTGGACGAGTCCAAGAGCGCTACAGAGCGCTTGTCTCATTTTACAGGTACTCTATCACAATTGGAGGACTCAACGATGCCTCCCTTTGATGATAAGTTGAAAGCTATTTTTCTGCTTATAACACTTCTTGATTCTTGATAGACCTTGGTTGTCTCATTATCAAATAACCCCAATCTTACTTTTGATGGTGTGAGGGGTTCTATATTGAATGAAGAAATCAGGAGAAAAGCAAGTGGTGAAGGAGTCACTTTTGCAAACATGGTCAGAGGCAGATCAAAGAAGAAGGGCTCTTATTCACAGAGAAGTAAGAGAAAAAGCAAAGAAAGGGGAAGCTCCAGCCAGAAGCAGGGTAGTGATGTGACATGTTACCAATGTGGTAGGAAAGGCCACAAGAAGCCCGATTGCCGATTCTACAAGGCATAGTTTGAGAGGAAGTAGAATGTTGGAGACAAAAGAACGGACAAGAAGGAAGACAAGACGGATGGACAGGACAGCCAGAAAGAGAAAGAGAAAGCCAATGTGGCCTCTGGTGTTATTATTGATGAGCTTTCAAATATGAAAGATATTCTATGTGCTTCTATATCAGCTCATAATGCTCATGCACATGATGTCTCTTGCAATGTTCATGTAGAGGACATGTCGATCACTAAAAGTGATCTAATTGATGCTTTATTGACCGTAAATGATGCATTATCCAAGACATGGATTGTTGATTCTGGTGCTTCGTTTCATGTGACTCCTGTGAAGGAGTGTTTTGTTACTTTTCATGTGGGCAGTCATGGCCATGTATACCTAGGCAATAAACATGCATGTCCCATTGAAGGTATTGACATTGTGCATTTTTCAACAGATGGCACAAATTAGTCCTGCATAATGTGAGATATGTACCAAGAATCAAGAAGAGTTTGCTCCCTGTTGGGCAGAAGGATATGCATGGTTACAGTGTTTTATTTGAAAGAGGCTCATGAAAGATGACCAAAGGGTCACGGTTGATTGTTAAAGGCATAAAAAGGGGAACTTTGTATTGCCTGCATGGAAGGGCCTTGTCTGGCAAATTCATTGCATAGACTGAGATTAATTCTCATATAGAATTGTGGCATAAAAGACTTGGCCATATGAGCCAAAACAGTCTATCCAAACTTTGTAACTTGAAGAAGCTTGATGTTAAAGGCATTAAGCTAGATTTTTGTAATGATTGTCAATATGGCAAGCAAGTGAAAAGTTCCTATTACTCTGGTTGTCTCGTAAGTCTTGTATATTAGATCTTGTCCATTCTGATGTATATAGCATGCCCACCAAATCTATGGGAGGGTGCTTTATATTTTATTTCCTTTGTTGATGATTTTTCTAGAAAAATTTGTGTGCAGCTACTCAAATCATAAGATGAAGCGTTTGCGGCGTTTAAGAGATGTCATGCATTTGTGAGTACTGAAACATGTAGAAAGCTGAAATGCTTACGTACGGATAATGGAGGTGAGTTCACAAGTGCTGAATTCAAAATTATTTGTGAAAATTTGGGCATAAAGAGGAAGCTTATTGTACCATACAGCCCCTCTTCTAATGGTGTGGCTGAAAGGTATAATCCGACTCTTTGTGAGAGGGTGAGATGCATGCTGTCCACAGCTAATCTCCCTCATGTTTTTTGGGGAGAGGCTCTTAAAATTGCAGTACATATATGCAATCAATCCCCTCACATGTCCATAAAAGGTGACATCCCTAAAGAGGTTTGGTCTGGCAAACCTGCTTCATATGATCACTTACGCATCTTCGACTGTGAAGCTTTTGTACACATAAGGCCTGAGTTGAGTAAACTTGATGCCAAATCCATTAAAGGCCTCTTCATGGGATATGGTGAAGAAGGTGAAATGGGTTATAGAATATGGTTAACTCAGTTGAAAAGGAGGTGCAGCCGGGATGTTGTTTTTAATGAGGCAAGGCTGCTACAAAATGATGTTGTCTCGAAACATGACCATAAAAAGGTCACATTTCAGCAAGATCAGACACATGTTAGGCCTATTTCAAACCCTCAGGATGCACCACATATAGCTGAAAATATAGATAATCCAGAGGTTTTTGAGACAGATGATGTTGGACAGCAAGAAGAGGCTCTTGATGGGCATATGCAGCCACGTATTCATGCTGAAAACAGGGCTGGAAATGATTTAGAAGAGCCCATTAACAATGAAGAAGTTAATGTACCTCTTGATGTAGATCCATTACCGGGTAATGTGGATCATTGGGTAAGAAGATCTACACATCCTAGGAGGCCAGAACACTATGGATATGACATCTCGAAGTGGAAGTGGAAGTGGACGTGGAAGTGGATTTGGTGCAGTGGAGTTGGCAATGCAAACACTACAAGCTTATCCACCATCCTTCAATGAAGGTAAGTTAAATGGTACAAATTATTTCCTTTGGGAGTTCAAAATTACAGTTATCCTTGATTCTTATGATCTTTTGGAGATGGTGATGGAAAGTGACCAAGAGCCACAACCTACCTTAAACAATTAGATTCCAGTATGGTGATTCTCCCAAACACAAAGCTTCTACAAACTTGGAAGATAAGGAATGCAGATGTACTATATGTTATAGTGATCAATTGTGTGGATTGTTTTCTACCTCTCATTCAACATACATCCAAGATAGGTGAAGCATGGAGTATATTGAAGAGTTACTATGAGATGCAAAACCAAACGTGCATTCAAAATTTAGAAAATCAATTGGAAGTAGAGAAGTTTGCACAAGGAGAGAATGCTAAGGGATCCATCACTTGGATCAAGAAGCCATGTATGGGAACGGGCCACTGCTAATGAAGGGATAAAGAAGATCCCCAAAAGGAAATCCCGAAGGTGTCTTCGAAATTCTCCACCAAAGTATGATGGAAGGCTAACTACTCTCAACACTCAAGTAAGACCTAAAGCTTTGAAATTTGAGTTTTATTCACTGCCAAGGGAAGAGGAGTTGAAGCTCATAGACCAAGTAAGATGCAGCAATGAAAAGGCTACATTCTCCCCCAATGCATCCAGTAAATGTGATTCCTCAACGAAAGGTGAAAGCAAAAAGAATAGTAGTAAGAAGAAGTTTCAAGAAGAGTGCTTCCATTGCAAAAATAAGGGACAAACAATTGCATATTGTCATGTCAAGAGGATAGATGAAGAGTGCAAGGAGGAGACAATAGATGCGGCTAAAACAAAGGTATGCTCCTCAACACAAGAAGAATCAGTTGTGGATTCATGGGGTACTAGACAATGGTGCATCTTGTCACATGATCAATGAGATAGGTCAATCTAGTTCTATGCACTCTCAACAAGAACCCATCACAATGGCGTTGACAGTATTGAAAGAGATGCAAAAGCAAGGTATTGTCCTTCATAACTTACCTACAGTGAATGGAATGCAACAACCTTGTAGAGCATGTATGATGGGCAAGCAACAAAGAGAGACATTCCCACAAGAAAGCAAGAGTAGGTCAAAGGCTTCTCTAGTGTTGGTATATGCTAATTTGTGTGGTAAGATGTCTATACAAGCCTTGCGAGGATCTTTCATCATCGATGATAGCAAGAAGATGTGGATGTACTTTCTTCATGATAAGGCTCAAGTTTTTGGTAAGATTAAAGAACAACCAAAACTTGTTGAAAATGAATGAGGGAAAAGTGTGAAGAAAGTTAGAATAGAAGGTGATGGAACTCAAGTCATAGGATTTGAAAGGCTTTTGCAAGGACAAAGGGATAATGTGTCAATCAATGACACCTCACACATCACATCAAGATGGCATTATGGAATGCAAGAGACACCATTTTTGATACAATGTGTATGACGGGAGGCATGGCTTTCCTAATCAAATCAGTAAGATTCATCATGAAGCTTACATTGGTAAGAATCCATCTCTCTTACACTTTTGGAATTTTTGAGTGTGTGTTATGCTCTTATCCCAATTCAGATCAAAGGAAGAACAAGTTGCAACCAAAGAGCAAGATATGTATCTTCTTAGGTCATTGTAATAAGCAAAGGGCTTTCATATTGTATGACCACGTGGCGAGGAAGATCAAAGGGAGTCGCAATATGGTGTCTATGAAGAAGCCACATGCAGTGGAGGAAAAGAAAGGAGCTTCCACTTTATTATCAAGCGAAGGAGTAATTCACTATACACCTAGCCCAAGAGTCATCTCTCCCTATGAACAAGAGGAAGAATCCACTCCAAATACATCTTCGAAGATTTGGCATTGGGCTGAGGAGAAAGTTCACCTTTGGGTGGACATTGACAAGGGGGAGGGGTTAGACATGGTCAATGCTAAGCCCTCATAGAAGACTTGGCATCATGCCAAGAAGGTAGTTCACCTTTGAGTGGACATTGAAGGGAGTTGTTAGATATGCTCAATGCCTCACCCTCATGTAGCACCACCATTGTTCCATGACACTAATTTGTAAGCTCGGAGGACCTTATAAGGATGGTCCCCTCCCCATCTAGGATGATAGTTTGTGGTGTTTGGAACCATTAGGGTATCCATCTTAGTACCCAATCTTAGCACCCAATGTCTAGACCTATAGCCCTTCCCTTAGCATCTATCTAGATCACCATCAAAGCTCCATATAGGGAGTACATGGGTGGATAGAACCATCTATTTCTTATATAGTGTTGTAAGATATGTTGTATTAGAGTTTTGAGTTTGTGTTCAATTGAGCTGAGTTCATCTTTTACTCATCATGAGTCCACTTTACATTACAATCATATCACTTGCATTTTTCCCATGAGTAGCAATCTCCCTTTTTCTCTCTAACCTTGATCTTGTATAAATGTATTGTGGTAACATCTACATGGTATTGGAGTTGCACCACTATTCTACTATTCATCATTTATCATCTTTTTTCTTTTTTTCCTTACAAGAACCACAAAAGATTTCAGAACCCCTTCTTAAATATATCCTCTTCTTTCATTGACATAGCAATGGACCTCAATGTAGAATGGTAAGAAATGATTACATAACTTTTCCATCAAAATTACACCAAACGATGATCCAGCTAAACACGCACACACACACCACAACAAACCCCCAAAAAAAAAAGGAGTGAGAAAGAAAGGGTGACAGCATTCTTTTTCATGATTTTACATGCATTAAAGATAGTTAGATGCTTGGGCCACATTTCAAGAAATTAACTTACAATTTCAGACCCAATCACTGTGGTTGCTTACCTTGACCAGTTAAAAGAAGTGAGAATAATAGAACCTGCTCTCTGAAACTCAAGGTATCAAAGATGGTTAAAACTAGCAACCAAAATACTGACCTCCAACTGCATGTCCACAAAAATTTACAAGGTACAACCAAATAATTAATGAAAACCTTCTAATTGCTTACACAGCCAAAACCTCCTTTCCACTTTAGAGAAACATTATACACCATGATGATCTTCATCGGATAGAAATCAGGCCTTTCTCCAAAGTTAAAAAGAGAGACCACCTTCCAAAGCTCATACTTCTCCTCTTAACCACCTTCCAAAGCTCATACTTCTCCTCTTAATCCTTACATATGATTAAACAGAATTATATTCAAGATTCTTTTGCATAGATAGTTGCAGCTTGCCTTGCTCAATAACCATATAATAGACAGGGATACCATCCACCATGAGGATCACATTAGCCTGTTAAGAGTTACTCACACAGGCACAGATGTGAAAATCTCAAGAGAGAGGACTTAAAAATAGTCCAACTCAATATGTCCAAAATCTGCTCAATGTTCCACAGCATGAGGTCCTCAAAAAACCTCTCTATGATGCCAAAATAATGGCCTGATTGAAGCCTTTTCCGTTAATGAAAAATTGAGATTATATGTAATTTTCCAGTTTACTACGCATGTATAGAAAACATGAAACCTCCCACATTGCTTCCAAAAATGATATCAATGGAAAAAGTGAACACACACTACACAAAACCCATTACTGTATAATCTCTTTCTCTCACTAATAAGGCTAAGTTCAGCAATATCTTAATGATTTGCTTATGAAACCAATAAGCAAGGCCTTAAATAAGCCCTCCCAAAAAAACAGTATCTAGTGTATACGAAACATCTCAAAAAGATCTGAAAACTCTCAACAGTGGTATAATAAAACAGCTTAAATATAAGTTTGAATGTTCAAACTCTTGATATTCAAGTAAATGAAGAATCAGCAGACCCAATGTTTGATTCCATTTTAATGGACAATCTCAACATACATGGCATAGAACAGCACAATCGTATAAGAAAACCAGAGTCATCTGAATCACCACACTATCTTGTTAATCCACAGATCATCTGTAAATTGATGACATCGGATCTGAAAAGAATCAAGAACATCTGGAATTCTGACACTTTTGCCTGCACAAATCAGGTTATACTGTAATTCACCTAGTCAATGTTAAAGAAGGAACTGCCCCTATCCACATGCAAAAAATGATAATGAAATAAACCAAAAGGGCCCACTAATTTCAGAAATTCTAAGATATATAGAACAGTTCCAATGTAAAGGATGGCACTACAGCGACAATCAGCCCTGGTGAGCCGATAGCGTTTAATCACTAACATAAAGAAGAGCAATAGAAACTACCCTCTGATAATAAAAAAGTAATTTCATATATGTGCCTTCTATGTATAGGCCATCATATGCCAACAAACATGTGAAACATGTAGCGAAATGTCTGTCCGGACCTGAATGAAGCTGGCAAACCTTCAGTCCACGACTCAAACATTGCAAGTCTCTGCCCAGAACAAAGGATAAGAGGTAAAGCAGAAGAAATATTTTCTAAGTCAGGAATAAAGTCGCCTAAAAAACATGTCCTCCTATGCATTTCAACTAAATGCTCTCTGGTTTGTACACAGATCTATCCTCAGATTCCACTCCTATCTGGTACTATCAAAAAACAGACAATGTTCAGCAGCAAGCATGATGGAAATATCATATTCACAGCAATCATATTTTTCCCTCTGCATAATATTTCAATGAAGGCCCCAAATATGAAAAGATGCTGGGAGACTTTGGCTGGCAAACACTTCAGACTGATAGGTAGACAATCCTTTTGATCACACAATCCCAGTCATTTTCTTGGATATTCACGATAAGAACATATGCTCTACATAGACTGGATTGACGAACACTATACATGAGATGCATATTCTTTAATGAATATCACCATCTTTTAAGGTGTAATGCCAACATGAAGATCAAATCAATTGCATTCCTGCAATTTTGAAAATTATCCCA
This sequence comes from Ceratopteris richardii, assembly GCA_020310875.1. Lineage (NCBI taxonomy): Eukaryota > Viridiplantae > Streptophyta > Polypodiopsida > Polypodiales > Pteridaceae > Ceratopteris > Ceratopteris richardii. Next base: position 249,099,680 of record CM035406.1, read on the forward strand.
GGTTTATTCTTGCAAAAGCAATTTTCTGTTTGAAGTTGACAACCTTGCCACTACTTTGTTGCAAGACTCTTACAAGAAGTGACGTAATCCCGATATGAAAGACCTTTTATGCCTATCCTTAATTTGGGGCGGGAAAAAAAAGAAGGGGGGGGGGGGGGGGGGGGGGCACAAAGCGTATAAGAATTGTAATCTTCATATGCTCTTCAAAAACATATTCTACTTAATATTTGGCATTGTTCCCCCTAGATGGTGGGGAAAGCTACATGACTGTAGTTTGTCATTCATAAATTTTCATAAAATCTCGTACTCTAAGCACATTTTAAAATAAGCACACACTAAAAAACAGCTTGTTCTAAATTGGTTGGCCGACATGGAATGGACTCGAGTCCATATACTCTATTAATGGTTCAGAAAAAGAGGAACAAAGCTCATCAGTTCAAGCCTCTTTTTTATTCCGAAGTGTGTTCATAAACACAGCTAAATTGCTTCACTAGACAACTTCTTTTGCACTTTGAAGGCATTAACCATCACTCTTGATGATAGACATGTACTGTAATCCAAACCCTTTTTTCCTTTTGAGGTGTGAGAATCCTTGAAATGTTCCTGTAAGGGCAGAAGCAAGTTGCTGCAACAATAGAGCTTCTTACAAGATCATTAAAAAGGAAATGCCAGATTGTCACATTGATGAGCAAAGATCATACGACCTTTCTCAGCTTTCTTGCAGTTGCAAATTTCACCATCATGCTAAATTGATGGACAAATAAACTACATGGCTATCCAACAATTCTTTGCTTGCACTTTTGATGTGTAACAACATTTCATTAGGGCCTTGCTGTGTAACAACAAAATCTTGGTTTACTTCTTTGATGGTAGAGACATAGGATGGAAATAACTGCTGTGTGCATGGCTGAAGGAAAATCTTTTACAACGATCGAAGATACATTGAGAATTACAGAGAAGCATCATTCACTGGTTCCTCTGTACAAGAAAGAACTCATGGTACATGTTGAGGGGTCTCGGTATGTTTAAAAAAACCATGGATTAAAAATAAATCCAACCCCTCTGCTTACAAATCTTTATAAATTACAGAAGAAAGCAGCTCACGGAAAAATGGAGAAAGGATCACCGCATTCATTTTGCGTATATACTGTACAGCTAGAAACTTATACTCTACACAGGTGATCTCTCCCATTATGCCGATCCATGACATAAGGTACTAGTATTGCAGAAAAATCTACGGGGGATCCAATACATTGACGTCAAAAATCCTCCCTCACCGCTCTTCTGAAGGATAGGATGCTCGAGAAGAAACTAGCACAAAAAGTATTCTCCGCGCACGTATTTAAAATCTTCAAGTGTTCACGAACGAGATATTCACGCAAGGTACTGCATGGCTCTACCTGGCCTCCGAACTTCCATAAATATAGGATCAAGCTGCCTCATTCTCCTCGGAGCAGACATGGAGCCTGTCTGCAGAGATTCAACTACATCAAGGTAGTTGTGTTTGAGGTGACATCATTGTCAAGCCCCTTGACTAAGCATAGGGCCAGTAGTAATATGTTTCAGAATCAACCTGATGAACAGAAGCAAGAACAAAATAACACAAAAGCATGCAGCAGTGAGAAAAAAAAGTATACAACAGCATTAGCACATACCATCAGATCAGACTGATGTACGCATGAAAAGCAAAGAAGAAACTCGCGTTCTAAGATTGCGCGAATCATACCTATTTCTTGGAAAGTGGAGAATCGACACTTGCCAGAGAAATCCAAAACGGGGACATGAAATATAATCGGCGAGAAAGTCAATTGCAGCTGATAAAAGAGGAAGAGGGTTTGACTTCGTGAAGCAGGGTTCTCTGTAGCGTGCGTTCGCCTGCCGAGTGTGCTGGATCAACCTGTAAGGATAGGAAAGCTCGCCGGTGGCTAATGGCTACAGCGGAAAAAGCATCATTCAGGCTTCTCCCGTATGGTCGCGAACGATGAAGTTCGAAGGCAATTATAGCTTTATAGCTTTCTATATAGCTTCTCTCGTATATTGCATAACATCTGTGCGTATGCCTGGGAAATTTCCAAGGTTGTTCGATCCAAGGCTAGTTAGTCTTGTTGGGGTCTTCATTTTTTTAGTCTTCATTTTTTTAGGTTGGGGGTGTGGTTCAACCTCTACGAGTTGCATCACGATATTCCTCATCGTTTGTGTGGTAAGAAGTTTAATCTAGCTCTTTTGAAGGATTGTACGCCTTCGGGCAAATCTGTCCAAATCAATTCTTTTGTGTGGTTTTAGGGTAGACTTTGCTCGATTTTTACTTAATCGGGTTTTAAGGTTGTGTATCTAGTAGATGCTAAGCATTCACCCTCTTTGTGTGGGATTCAAGGGGTCCCATGGATGTTATGCCCTTTCAGTATTATATTTTCAAATTAATTCAAGCTATTAGGAAGAGCAGACATAAAAGATCAAACTTCCTTCAAGAAAAAAAAAGTTGTATTTTACATCGAGTATCCCTATGTAGTGGTAACCATTTTGGACCCCATATTTTAAGGTTCACTATTCAAAATTTGGAGTGTAGCCTAGTTTTAAACCTCTAAAAAATGGAGGATAATGGAGGTCCTCAATGTGCATGAGTTGTTCATTTCAATGTTTGAGCCTAAATGGCATGAGTTGTTCATTTCAATTTTTGAGCCTAAATGGAAGAGTAGGTTGATTATCAAATTTACAAAGAAGAAGAAAAAAAAGTTGAACTTTTTGTGGGGGTCTATGTTCTCGTCGTATACACTTTGGAATTATATAATGATTATGTAGTTCAAAACCTCGATAATTTGTTGTTAAGCCAAGGGGGAATAAGATGAGTCCCTAGGGTGTGTGAGTTGTTCATTTCAAATTCAAGCCTAAATGAAAGAGTAGGTTAATGATTAGACTTCCAAAAATAAAGAAATTGGACTCTATGTCAAGTAATATAACCTCATTGATTGGGGTTTTCATCTTCTTTGGCTAGGGCAATGGTTCAATTCCTACTGGTGGCACTACTCCTCGTCCTTGGAGAGAGATGAAATGGTGTCCTTCATGGACATTTTTCATTAGTCTCTAGGCATTCTTGGTGGACTCTAGTAAAGATAGCACGGTTCATACATGTGTAAGATTTGATAGTGCTTCTTTGATTCAAACTGGTCTTCTCATATGGATTCAAGATCATCATTCTAAGGTCCTATGCTTAGCAGATCTCAATGTTTTGTACATTCTTAGTAGGTACTAGTTGTCTACCCCTATTTGTGTGGGATTCGAGGGTCTTGTGGTTAATTATACATTCACACTTTCAATTAATTCAAGCCTAAGGAGATATAGATCATAAGATCAAAGTCCTCTTATTAAAAAGGAATTTGGATTCTAGTTTTAGATATTTTTAGACAAAATATATAATACATTAAAACCACAGTTTCTCAATATAATTTTTCAATTCTCAAGTAAAATACTTTTGGTTGAATGATTCCTTCTAATGTTGATCTACCAAGGCTTTTGAAGCATGGAATATATTCATAAATCAATATGAAAATCGTAATAAGATACCGATTTAGAACTTGGAGAACGAGATAGCAGCAAAAAAATTTGTTGATGGGGAGATCGTTGAGGTATTCATCCCTTGCATAAAGAATCTACAGGATCAAATGGTAGGAGCAAGTGCACAAAAGTCAAGGGAAGAGCTAGCTAGGTGTTCTCTCTGAATCCATCCACCAAGGTTAGATAGTCTTAATACTCATATCAGACCTCAATCTCTAATTTTTGAAAAATTCAGTACCTTACTCATGGAGAAGGAGTTGCAACACATGGGCAGGAGTGACGACAACAAAGGATATGTTGCATTCACAATAAATGCCAAAGGAGGCAAAGCGGAATCTTCAAAAGATGGAGACAAAAAGAAGAATGCAAAAAAGAAATTCAAGGGATAGTGTTTCCATTGCAAGAAGGAAGGCCACAAAATTCAAGATCGTCAAATCAAAAAGACAGAAGAGGAGAATGGCTCCTTAAAATGCGGCAAGTGTAAGGAGTCTACCAACGCTATAGAAACAGAGCTTGAGTTATCTGTTATGATAGAAGAGGTATGCTCCTTGGTTAAAGATCCAAGAACAAGTGACTCATGGGTGTTGGACAATGGTTCCTCTCATCACATGACAAGCAAAAAAGAGCTTTATAGTTCCTTATAGCCTCTAAGGGAACCCATCATAATAAAGGTAGGCAATAATGGAAGATGCCTTGCAGAGTGTGAAGGAATAGTTTCTTTCATCAATTCTAATGCAAATGTCAAAAAGCTCTCAAATGTTTTGTATGTTCCACAAAACAAACAAAATCTACTCTAAGTAGCTTTTATAAATGATCGTGGTCATGAAATGTCTTTCAACAAGACAAGAGCTAAGATTATGGATAGTACATTGTTGGGACTAGCATAACGAGTAATCATCTATGTCAGTTGTCTACTCTTACAACCACTATAGGTTTGGGCACAAGTAAGATATGGCATGAGAGATTCAACCAAAGGATAAGAAAGGTTATAAGCTTTATGACCTCAAGGCTAAGAAAATCATGGAGATTTGCAATATGGTATTTAAGGAGGATTCACCACATGCAGTTGAGGAGGAAACGAGAGCTTCCACTTTATCATTAGGCGAAGGAGCAATCCACTATCAACCTGGCCCAAGAGCTATCTGTTCTACCCAAGAGAAGGAAGCGTCATCTTCATATGATGAATATGAAAGTCACCAACTTGTCATCACCTAAGTCATTGACATATTGGGTGAAGAAAGTCTATAATTCTACAAACCCCATCCCACAGTCGCTAGAACAAGTCGCAAATGGACCAAATCATAGAGAATAGAGGAGCAGAGAATGGCAAGCACCCGTATTGTAAATACAATCCTAATGGCTGATCTCATTCAAGAACACGCAAAGGAACCAATAGACGTGAAAGAGGCACTCCATGATCCAAATTGGAGGGTTTTCATGCAAAGAGAATACAACAACATCATGAAGCATGGAACGTGCGAGCTATTGGATTGAGCCCCTAAATGCAAATTCATTGGCATCAAGTGGGTCTTATTGGAGTTAGACATCTGCAGAAGCACGTGAACAACACAAGGAAGAAGAAGAAGCTTGGAGCACAACACACAATACTGGATGTACTACCACTAGAATGTACAAAGATAAGTAATCCGTTAGGGCTATAGGCGTATATACAAGCCGGGGGGGAAAAACCTCCTAAAGAGGGAAAAAAGTGCCCCGGTAGTCCTAGTGTGTTTACACGCATCACTACCTAAATATATCAACAAATCCCCCTTGGGAGTGATGCAGTGAACAAAGAGTTGGCACTCATGTATAAGGAAGTGCCAAGCTATGTGGAATCAATCCACAAAAGGAAGTAAGCCCAAAGCTTTGTGCAAAGCTTCAAACTTCTCCCTAGGCAGAGCCTTCATGATAATGCACCTCTCCCTGACATAAGATAATGCATCTCAATGTGCTTAGTGCGAGCATGGAACACAAGGTTCCTCGCAACTTCCAATGCACTCTGATTGTCGGTGAAGATGGTGGTGGTAGAAGGCTGACCAACATCCAAATCAGCCATAAGGCGTCTGAGGCACACACTCAACACTCATTGTGAAAGCTTCCCTATACTCATCCTCGCAATTGGAAGTGGCCACAATAGGCTGCTTCTTGCTCAGCCAAGATATGCATGAGCTACCAAGCATGAAGCAAAAACCACTTGTGGACACACAAGCGTCATAGCAACCAGCCCAATCAAAGTATAAAAAAGCATGTAAATCTGACAGTAGTGATCCCCCCTTGGGATAAAACAATCCAAGTAGCTGGGTATCACTCAAGTAGTGAAAAATGCGCTTAACTATCTGCCAATGCTTAACTCCTTAGCAATGCAAACTAAATATATGGCCGAGTAATGCATAAGTAAATCAAGCATCCAGTAGCCTGCTAATAGAGAATAGCATCAAATGCATCTTCAGCATCATGGAGACTCAATCGTAAACCTATCTCCATAGGAGTGGCAATAGGTTTACAGTCTTCAAGGCCAAAACCTTGCAACAATGCGTCAATATATTTCGTTTGTCACAAAGCCATTCCACCATCAACGTGCATAATTTGAATGCCCAAATAATGATGCAAATGCCCCAAACCAGAAATCTCAAATGAGGCATGCAAATCAGCCTTAAAATCAGCAATATACTTCTCATGAGATCCAGTGAGTAGTATGTCATCAAGATACACAACAATAATCAGAAGTACATCATTAGCATGCTTAACATATAAGGTGCTTTCAGTTGGACTGTTCTCAAAACCCTGTGCAATCAGATAGGCATGTATCTTTTCATACCAAGCACGTGGTGCTTGCTTTAAACCATATAATGCCTTCTTTAACCTGCACACTTGAAGCAAAAGGGAGGAGTTTTTGAGCCCCCACAGTGAGCGACACACCCACAACATTGAACTGATCACTTCAGACCATGAGAAACTCATGAGCAGTGTTTGGACAGCCGTCACCAAGCCCTATTGTGCTTGTGAGCGCCCACATGAATTAGGAGGGATTGAGGAACTCTAGTTCATCCTCCCTTTGAAGTTGAAGGCAAGAGGGATCTCACAGCCTATATGAGTGTGCAAATCTCACAATTGGCATCATACATGGGATAGACGCCTAGCTGCATGCTTGCTTGTGGCTGATCGAGGTCGATTGTGAAGAAATTCAAAGGGTTCTTTTTGGTTTCTGTGGCTATTCCCTTCATAAAAGCATAATTTAGCATACCCTCTTTCACTATATTGGCCATAACTCACTCATTTGGTATCCAAATTGAGTGATTTAACTCTCTATAGATTCCTTGTTGAAAGATTTATCAATATGTGAACATATCATTTAAGTCTATCTTCAGACCTATATAGAGCTCCAAAGTTGGATGTTCAACAATGAAGACCCTTGTTCAAGCACCTTTTCGATGTAATAACCATCAAGATACTCTTGGAAACTCAAGAGGAGTGTGTGTTGATCATCTCCAACAATGGGCACACCTACACATTAGCATTTTAGACTCCAAGAAAAGATTTCTTGTCAGTTTATATGCTTCTTGCTCTTTCATGCATCGTTGGGCTCCTAGAACAATCATAATGCATAGCATATGTAGTATTGGTACATTAAAAGCTTGTTCAGCTTTGCATTTTGCATGAAAGTAGTATGTTAGTGCTTGATCTTGTAGATACATCCAAGATGCTATAAGAACTCTCAACGTTCTTATTGATTATATCATGTCGCAAGCACGAGGTTTTCTACAAGAGTATGTAGTGCCCTTTGATTTCCTTGTATATATATATATATTATTCCTACTAGCACCATTTGGTTTGGAAAGTGCATGTAGTGCACTTAGTTTTTTTTTCGATTTCCACTTTCCTACCAAAATGCTGCCAAAATTTTTAAAATTTAGCATGCATATGCATAAAAAGTAAGCAAAGCATACTAAAAGTTATTGTCATTTCTTTATGCAAAAGCTTGTGATTAGTTCATTTTCATTGCCACTTTGTTATCTTAGGTGTACATAAAGCACATAAACTTAAAAAAAAAACACAAAACATAAAAAGAGACTTTCAATTTATCCTAGTATGGAATCAAGACCTTCTTCACCAATTATGATTGATACACTCATGGCTAAGCACACCTCAGATCCTATAGAGACCATGGATGCTAGGATGACATACTTAGAGAATGCACTTCATGACATCAATGGTATAGATGGTTGATTCTTATTGATTCAAGAAAAAATCCATGGTGAGCATACTTAAGGTGATTAGGAGATCAAAAGAACTTCAATATCTGGTGCCGAAATCGCGATCTTATCTCGTTTTGGCTTCTGAACACACTATCATAGTGCTTGTGTAGGCTATTTCATCTTTTTGTGCCAAAGATATATACAGGTTTTGGTTTGCGAGTATAAGCGTCTCAAAGTCTGCTACAGGTCTAGTAGAACTCATCAAGGTAGTTTTGTTCAACTTTTTCAGATACAATCATTTTTCTCCATCAGGGTATTTTAGTCAGTGGCCATGGCTAAAAGCAGTGATGTATTTCATATGTTGGTTGTTGAGGATAAGTTGGATGGTACTAATTACCCATTGTGGGCTTATATGATGTGACATGTATTGGTTGCAAAAGGACTATGGAACATTGTGCAAGGTGTTGAAAAATGTCCTATTAGACCTGCAAATATAGGTATTGAAGCTGATGTAGATGGCGTTGAAGATGTTGATATTCTTTAGATTCCTGTTCGTGCTACGATTCCTGTTGCACGTACTGTAGAGCAAATTCGTTGGGATGGTAGAGATGCTTAGACACATGCATTGATAGCCTTGTTTGTCAAACATGCCATTACTCCTCACATTTTCTCTTGCAAAACACCTAAGGATGCTTGGGATACACTTACCACATTGTACCAGGCTAGGAATGAGGCTCGTGTTGTTTACCTCCAAAAATAGTTGGAGAGTGAGCATATGAATAAAGGTGATTCTATGGATAGTTTTCTAACAAAGATCAAAGACTTGAAGGAACAATTGATTTTTGTTGATGTAGTTATACCAAATAGCTCACTTGTGCAGATCGTTCTGAATGGTCTTCTTGATTCATATCAAAGTTTTCTTCTTCTCTTCGTTTGATGATGAAAGGCAATCCAAATGCCTTGACATTTGAGGAGTTAGTCTTTGTTCTGTTGTAGGAAGATCAGTCTAGGCAGAACAATTCCATTATGTGTGTTGCATATCAAGCTTTCTTGGCTAGTTAGAAGGGCAAAAGTAAATGGAGCTCATCTACTAGTAAACAGAAATCTGCAAATGTTGCACATTTGAAGAAGGAAAATGAAGATGAGAAGAAATAAGAAAAGCAAAAATTCTTTTGTAAGTATTGTAAAGGAAATGATCATATCATAAAGAACTGTCCAAAACTGGCTGCAAAAGAGGCAAAGAAAAAAGAGGTCAGAATGGTTGTTGCAGAGGCCTTTACACCGAAAACAGAGTCTTCAAATCTTGTGCAGAATGAAGAATGGGTGCTTACTCCTGTTTGCAGTTTTAACCGATCTTCTCATGAGCAGTGTATGTCTGCAATAGACTCAGATGTTTCATATTTTGATAGGGAGGCAACCAAACATATTACTGTAGTGTAGTTTCTTCACTTCACATGAGCCTGCCCCTATAGGGAATACTATCACATGCGCCAACAACTCCTCTTATCCTATCATGGGAGTTGGTAAGATCATTATGACTACTGCTGATGGTAGTTCTTTCACTTTTTTAGATGCTTTATTTGTGACAGGGATCAAGAAAAATTTGTTATCAGTTTCTGCATTAGCCAAAATTGGCTTGGTTGTGAAATTTGTTGATGACATGTGTATAGTTCATGATATGTCAAATGGTGACATGATTATTGTTTTTGGCATTTTATGTTAGGGGTTGTATAAGCTCATAGACTATGAGAAATCATTTAATGATTCAGCATATGTTGTACATGATTCTCAGGCTATGCCAAATGCAAAGCTTTGGCATGCACACTTTGGTCATTTGAATTTTGCTAGTTTGCTACGCATGCAGAAATCTGAAATGGTGTAATACAAAGGCACGGAAATTGCAACTTAAGAACGAGCTGCATACATTGGAAAAGAAGAGCATGTCGGTAAGTGACTACACTCTAAAAATCAAAAGCATATGTGAGTCACTTGCACCTATTGGCATGAATGTAGATGATGATGATAAGGTGGAAGTGTGCCTTCGTGGTTTAGGAGCTTCATATAAGCAATTCAGAACTTCCATACAGACCAGGGAAAATATTTTGAATTTTGCTGATCTGGTATCTATGCTGATTATTGAAGAAAAGGATCTTGGTGAGGATTCAAACTCCCAAGGAAAGCCCAGTTCTGAGCAAGTATTCTACTTGGCAGAGGAAGAGGCAAAGGTAGAGGTTTTGGAAGTGGAAGAGGGAACAGTAACCAAGACCATGGTCAACAACAGAATCATGCAGGAGGAAGAGGACAGTTTCGAGGCAGGGGGAGCCAAAGAGGTCGCAGAAATTTCCAAATAAATGATTCAGGTCATGATAGTAAAGGATGTTGGAATTGTGGTAAACATGGACACTTTGAACGTGATTGCAGGTTGAAGAATCAAAATAACAGAAGGCATCAAAACAACTATGCATCCACAAGTGAAGATGATTCTAAGAAGCTGTTTATGGTTCAACATCACATGATGAATACGATGTCTGCTGGTGTTTCAAAATCGAATGATAATGTCTGGTATGTTGATTCAGGTGCTTCAAATCACATGACCATTCATGTAGAATGGTTTAGTAGTTTGCAAAAAATGCTAGTTCTTGGATATGATGAAACATGTGATGATACATCGCATCCTATTGAGCATATAGGAAACATAGCATTGTCTATGGAGGACGGGAAGGTAAAACATCTTGTTGATGTGTTGCATGTTCCAAATATAACAAAGAATCTGGTTTCTGTTGGACAAATGGTTGACCAGGGATTACAAGTCAGGTTCAATGCTGATGGATTATATGTAGAAGAGTACAAGCAGGATGGACAATTGGTTGCCAAAGGAAACAAAGTGGGTAGGATGTTCACCTTAAATGTGAAGATTCCTAAAACGAATGCATCCATGTTTGCAAAAGGTGCAAGAGTTATTGCAGATATAGAGATATGGCACAAATGGATTGGACATGCAAACTTGCAAAGGCTGAAACTGATGCAGTCAAAGGAGATTGTCCATGGACTACCAAATTTCAAAGTTGCAGAAATGCAAAAGGTATGTGCAGCATGTCAATTTGGTAAACAATCAAGAGCATCATTTCCACATGATAAGCATGTTAGTGAGAATGTACTAGAAGTAGTACATACAGATGTTTGGGGTCTAGCAAAGACCACATCTATGGGTGGTTGCAGGTTTTATGTTACTTTCATTGATGACCATACCCGCAAAGTATGGGTATATTTCATGAAAGAGAAGAGCAAGGTGTTCACTCACTTCCAAAATTTTAAAGTTATGGTGGAAAAGCAAACAGGGAAGTACATTCAGACATTAAGATCTGATGGAGGAGGTGAATACATGTCAAATGAGTTCAGCAGTTTTCTAAAAAATCATGGAATTCGACATCATTTTTCATGCAGGCACACACCACAACAGAATGGCGTTGTTGAATGCAAAAATAGACATATTGCAGAAATAGTAAGAGTCTTAATGGTTGAGAAGAATATGCCTCATTGTTATTGGGCAGAAGTTGTGCATACTGTTGTATACATCATGAACAGAACTCTGACTGTTGTTGTACATCAAGTTACACCTGAAGAGAAGTTTACAGGTAAAAAGCCAAACTTATCACATCGGAAAGTTTTTGGCTGTATTGCATATGTACATGTCCTAGATGAATTGAGGATGAAGCTTGATCCAAAAGCAAAAAAGTGTGTCTTTATTGGATACTCCCTTGAGCAAAAGGGATATAAATGTTATAACCCACTCACACGACAAGTAAAGGTGAGCAGAGATGTGGTATTTGATGAAATGTCAAGCTTCTATGCAGATGCCAAAGAAGGACTGAGTCTTGAACCAAATGACAAAGAAAATGCTAAAAAATCAATTGCAAAATCTCAGGTTTTGAGTGGACCGGATGCATCACCAAGCAATAGTTCCAACTCAAATCCATGGAGTGGAAGATTACGTGGAAATTTCAGTCCAGCAAATTCATCAAATACATCTAAGAAAGGTAAAGAAAAGCTTTTTGTTGGTCATAAAACATGTGCAGGTTTTGAAGACGTAGATGGAGATTCAAGCGGTTCAGAAAAGAGTCTTGATGAGGAACTTGGATTGCCCTCTGTGAAGACTCCAAGAGTAAGAAGGGCACATGCAGATGATACAAGGAGAAGTGACCCATGAATAAGAAGATCTGGGAGGATGAGAAATATAGTGCAACGATTGACATATGATAGTTACATGGCTCGTCATTATGCCTACATGACAAAGGTAATACAAGATGCTGAACCTTCTTGCTTTGAAGATGCAATTGGAATTGCAGATTGGGAAAAAGCTATGGATGAGGAGATGGCTGCACTTTATGGAAATGATACATGGAAGCTGGTTCCATTGTCGCAAGGAAAGAAACCCATAGGCTGTAAATGGGTTTACAAGGTAAAGCATAATGCTGATGGTAGCATAAGCAGGTATAAAGCACGATTGGTAGCTGAATGATATGCACAGACATATGGCATTGATTATGAGGAAACATTCAGCCCTGTAGCTAAAATGTCTACTGTTAGGACACTTGTTGCATTAGCTACAGCAAAAGGATGGACTTTGCATCAGAGGGATGTGAAGAATGCTTTCCTACATGGTGAGTTACAGGAAGAAGTATATATGGACCAGCCACAAGGATATGAAGATTCAAAGCATCCAGAATATGTATGTAGGTCCATATATGCAAGGAAGGCTGATGATGGCATCACGATTGTTGCCATTTATGTTGATAATTTGATTGTAGGTGGCAATAATGAAGAAAGCATCAAGGAGGTAAAGCAACTTCTTATGCAAGAATTTGACATGAAAGATCTTGGTGTGCTGCGCTATTTCTTGGGCATTGAGATTATACATACAAAAACACGTATATGGATGTCGCAAAGGCAATATGCCTTGAATATGCTGCAAAAGTATGGTATGGTTGGTTGTAAGCCAATTTCTATGCCATTAGATCAGAATTTGAAGTTGGATACTACATTAGGTGAAGCATTGGAAAATGCTACTATGTGCAGGAAAATTGTGGGAAGTCTTATATATCTTACAATTACAAGGCCTGATTTAAGCTATACTGTTGGACTTGAAAGTCAATTTATGCAGGTTACCAGAAAGCCACATTTGGATGCTCTGAGGTGCACTCTACGTTATGTGAGTGCTACTTTGGATTATGCATTGTTTTATGAAGCTAGTGTAGATTTGCAGGTTCATGAATATACCGATGCATATTGGGCTAGTAGTACTCCAGATAGAAGATCTACTAGTGGCTTTCTTTTCTCACTTGGAGGTGAAGCTATTACATGGAGCAGTAAGAAGCAACCCACTATTGCTTTGTCGAGTACAGAGGCTGAGTATAGAGGTGTTGCAATGGAAACATGTGAGGCATCATGGCTGGAGATGTTACTTGCATATTTAGGTGTTGAAGTGCAAAAGCCTATCACTATCTATTGTGATAATCTTAGTAGCATACAGTTAGCATGGAACCCTGTTTTCCATGCTAGAACAAAGCATATCAAGGTACATTATCACTTCATCAGAGAGAAGGTATCAACAGGTGATATTGATCTTGTTTATGTGAGAACAAATGAGCAGGTTGCTAATATTTTCACCAAAGCACTTGGAGCTGAGAAGTTGAAGAAGTTTCAGGATATGCTTGGATTAGAGGACATGGCATTGAGCTTGAGGGGGAGTGTTGAGATATCAAGCTCAACATGTGATGATCCAGGATGACACCTACCAGTTTTTTGTTTCTCTGACATGTATAGTGGTCACACCGGTATATGTCAGGGACACTTCATTGAGATTTATTAGATTTATCTACTGAGAGTGATGGCACATTTGTTTTCTTACCAGCTCACTCATTCATGGACATTAGGTTTTTCCTTATGTACTGATCTTTATATATTGCACTTGTTGTATTCTTGTTTTTAGGTCATTCTTGTACATTCCTTTTATGTAATAGAAGAAGAAGAAGAAGATCATTCTTCCTTGCCTCAATCTATGTGTGTGCTTCTCCTTGAGAGTGAGAGTGTGTGTGTGAGCTCTCTTCCTTATCTCCTTCCTCATGACACTCTGACTATCAATGAGAATATGCATAACAACATCAATCTCCATGCAAAGATCCACCAATGGGCATCTCAGCCATATACACTCCATTGTAGATGTGAAAACTACCCTATACTGAGCTTCAAAATTCGATGTCACCACTGTAGGTTGCTTCTTATTCAACCAAGATATGCATGAGTTTCCAAGGAAAAAGCAATTAGCACTAGTGGACATGCAAGGATCATAACAACTAGCCCAATCCCTATTTGTAAAAGCATGCAAGCATGGTTGAATCTCTCTTCCATAAAAGATACCTAAACTCAAAGTGCCTTTGAGATATCTAAACACACGTTTCACCACTTGCCAATGCTTCATGTCAGGGCTATGCATGAATTGACTCAATTGGTAAATTGTGTATGGTATATCTGGCCTTATGTTGCATGCATATATAAGACATCCCACAACTTGTTGATAAAGAGAAGTGTCAAATGCATCACTGGAATCCTCAATTAAGAATCTAAATCTTGTGTCAATTGGTGTGGAAACTGGCTTGCAATCCTCAAAGTCAAAATGCTGAAGTAGTTGTTCAACATACTTTGGTATGCATAACAATTCCCCCCTCAATGGATACAAATTGGATGCCAAGATTGTAGCTCAAAAGGCCAAGATAAGTGACATCAAAAGCATGCTGTAAATCAGTCATAAGAATTGTTGATATATTTAGGTGGTCATGTGTATGAACACACTAGGACCACCGGGGCACTTTTTTCCCTCTTAAGGAGGTCCCCCCCCCCCCCCTTGTATATACGCTTTTAACCTTTATGGGCTACTTATCTTTGTATATTCTAGTGGTAATACATTCAGTATTGTGTATTGTGCCCCAAGCTTCTTCTTCTTCCATGTGTTGTTTGCATGCTTCCATAGACCTCAAACTCCAACAATGGGTATTAGAACAGGTCACCGCTTCATCTAGGGCATCGTCGACACTCCTCCAAATTCAGTCTCAAAATCGCACGAAAATTGGTGAGCATACTCAGGGTGATTAGGAGATCAAAATTGTTACGCTTTATGGTGTCAAAAACACGATCTGAGATCGTTTTGGCCTCCGAATGCACTATCGTAGTGCTTTTGCAGGCAATTTTGTCTCTTTGTGCCAAAGATATATACAAGTTTTGGTTCACCACTATAAGCGCTCATATTTTGCTACAGGTTTAGCAAAATTTGATAGGGTAGTTTTGTTCAACTTTTTGAGATATAGTCATTTTCTACATTAGGGTATTTTAGTCAGTGGCCATGGCTAAAAGCCGTGATGTATTCCATATGTTGGTTGTTGAGGATAAGTTGGACGGTACCAATTACCCATTATGGGCTTATATGATGCATCATGTAAAGGTTGCAAAAGGACTGTGGAATATTGTGCAGGGTGTTGAAAAACTTCCTATTACACCTGCAAACACAATTGCTGAAGGTGATGTAGACGGCTTTGAAGATGATGACATTCTTTATGTTCCTATTCGTCTTCAGTTCCTGCTGCACGTATTGCAGAGAAAATTAGTTGGGATGGGAGAGATGCACATGCACATGCATTGATAGCCTTGTCTGTCAAACATGCCATTATTCCTCACATTCACTCTTGCAAAATAGTTAAGGATGCTTGGGATACACTTACCACTTTATACCATGCAAGGAAAGGAGGCTCCTGTTGCTTACGTTTGAAAACAATTGGAGAGTGAGGACATGAATGAAGGAGATTCCATGGACAATTTTTTGACAAAGATCAAATATTTGAAGGAACAGTTGATTTTTGTTGCTGAAGTCTTGCTTGACAGTTCACTTGTGTAAACTATTCTAAATGTTCTTCCCTATTCATATCAGATCTTTGCTTCTTCTCTTCATTTGATGATGAAAGGCAATCCAAATGCCTTAAAATTTGAGGAGTTAGTCTCTGTTTTGTTGTAGAAAGATGAATCTAGGCAGAACAGGTCCATTATGCATGTTGCAAATCTAGCTTTCCTGGCTAGTCAGAAGGGCAAAGGTAAATGGAGCTCTTCTACTAGTAAGCAAAAAATCTACTAATTCTACACAATCAAAGAAGGATGACGGATATGAGAAGAAAACAAAAAGTAGAAATTATTTTGCAAATACTATAAAGGAAATTATCATGTCATAAAGAGTTGTCCAAAACTGGCTGCTAAAGAGGCTCAAATGGTTGTTGCAGAGGCCTCTACACCCAATACAAAGTCTGTTAATCTTGTGCAGAATGAAGAATGGGCATTTACCATTGTTTGAAGTTATGACCCATCTTCTCATGAACACTATATGTATGTAGTAGATTCAGATGTTTGGTATTTTGATAGTGGGGCAACCAAACATATTACCTCACAGTGCAATTTCTTCACTTCACTCGAGCCTACCCCTACAGGGAATACTGTCACATGTGCCAACAACTCCTCTTATCCTATCATGGGAGTTGGTAAGATCATTCTGACTACTACTGATGGTAGTTCTTTTACATTATCGAATGCTTTTTTTGTGTCAAGGATCAAGAAGAATCTGTTATTCGTTTCAGCTTTAGCCAACATTGGCTTGGTTGTGAAATTTGTTGATGATAGATGTACAATTCATGATCTGTCAAATGATGATGTCATTCTTGCTTCTGGAATTTTATTTCCTAGTTTGTATAAGCTCATAGATTATGAAAAATTTGCGAATGATTCAGCATGTGTAGTACATGATTCTTAGGCTTTCTTAGATGCAAAGCTTTGACATGCACACTTTGGCCATTTGAATTTGCTAGTTTGCTACGCCTGCAGAAATCTGAAATGGTGTCCTCTCTACCCAAACTTGAGGCACCTATTAAACATGTCTATGAAGTTTGTATTTTGGAAAAAATGCAACATTCCTCCTTCGCAAAGGATGGTTTAGTTCTAGCTACTCAGAAATTGCAACTTGTTCATAGTGATGTATGTGGTCCTATGTAGTCATCCTCTTTTGGAAACTATCTTTACTTCGTGACTTTTGTTGATGATTTTTCCAGGCATGCATGGGTATATCCATTGAAAGCAAAGTCCAAAGTGTATATGTGCTTCAAATAGTTTTTTGTTTTGGATGAAAATCTGCCAGCATGTAAAATGGGCACCCTCTGTTCTGATCGAGGGGCGGAATATATGTCTTCTAACTTTACTGCATTTCTAGATGAATGTGGGATAAAACATCAGTGTACAGTGCCATATATACCTCAATAGAATGGAGTTGCTAAACAAAAGAATAGGTCACTCATGGAGATGGCAAGGTATATGGTCAAGAGTCAGGCTTTACCACATAGTTTCTAGCTTGAGGCTGTTATGTGTGCAACATATGTAATTAACATGTGTCCCACTAAAGCATTACAATCTATCACTCCATATGAGGCTTGGCATGGTTGTAAGCCATTTGTTGCTCACGTATGCGTTTTTGGTTGTCTGACATGCATTAGTGCCTAAACAACAACATAAGGAATTGGATGATAAAGCAGTGAAATGTATTCTTGTTGGGTACAGTTCTAAAAGCAAAGGCTATTGTCTATATCATCCACAGACTAAACGTAGTTTGGTTAGCCATGATGTTTTTTTTTGTGGAGGATGTTATTGAACCATTACTTTCATGTACGAAGGAGACATTAGTTATCTCCAAAAACATGTATGACACTTTGCTCCCTCTTTTTATAGGTGGGTAGTCTATGCTGATCCTAATGAGACAGATTCTCAGCCTTTATAGGTTTCATGTGATGATGCAGATCATTCCATTTCGATGTAGATTTACATGATGCACTTATTGATGAGAGAGATGATATTGAGGAGGCAAAAACTATGCCAAAATGGATGGTGCAAACTTTGTGTGACAACAAATTAGATGCACCTATGTCATATCGTACTCATTCTGGCTCTTATAGTGCTTCTTTTGCATCAGATTGCTATGATATGGCTGCCTCTAGTCTCTGTGATGAGAATGAGGTTGTTTCATTTGATGAAGCACAAAATTTAGAAATTTGGCTGGCTTCTATGCAATCTGAATATGATGCTATAATGAAGAATGGTACCTAGTCTTTATGTGCCTTGACTCCTGGAAAGAATACCATTGGCACTAAGTGGGTATACAAGTTGAAGCGTAAGCGTGATGGAACAATTGACAGGTATAAGGTTAGGCTTGTTGATAAAAGAGGCATTGATTTTGATGAGACTTTTGCTTCTACATGCTGAATTACTACTGCTCATAGCATTTGTGCACTCACAACTTATCATGGTTGGAATGTACATCAGTTGGACATAAAAACTACATTTTTGAATGGTGACTTTCATGAAGAAGTGTATGTTTTTCAACCCTATGTCTTTATGCAGAAAGGGCATGAAAACCAAGTGTGCAGATTGAAAAAGGCATTATATGGTTTGAAGCAAGCAGCACATGCTTGGTATGAAAAATACATGCCTACTTGATTGCACATGGTTTTGAGAAGAGTCAAACTGAGATCACCTTATACATTAAGTGATGCAAATGATGTGCTTCTAATCATTGTTGTCTACATTGATGACATGCTGCTCACTAGCTCTATTGAGAAGAATATTGCTGATTTTAAGGCTGATTTGCATGCCTCATTTGAGATGTTAGATTTGGGGCATTTGCATCATTATTTGGGCATTTAATTTATGTATCTCCATGGGAGTGGAAACATGTTCGTGATCTTCAAGTTCAAAATGTTGCAATAATGTGTCACGTCATTTTTTTTTGACACAATGCTATTTCCCCATCAACTTGCATAATATGAATTCCCAAATAATTATACAAATGCCCCAAATTTGACATCTCAAAAGAGGCATGCACATCGACTTTAAATTCATCAATGTGCTTCTCATTAGGACTAGTGAGTAGCATATCATAAAGACATAGAACAATGATTAGAAGTACATGATTTTTATGCTTTACATATGAGGTGATCTTTGTTGGATTGTTCTTAGATCCATGTGCTAGTACATATGCATGTATTTTTTCATAGGAAGCATGTTGTTCTTGCTTCAATCCATATCATGACTAGTTCAACTTGTAGACTTTGTTTTCATGCCCTTTCACACAAAACCATGAGGCTGAATTACATACACATCTTCATGTAAATCATCATTTAAAAATGAAGTTTTAATGTCCAATTGATGTGCATTCCAACCATGATGAGATTCAAGTGCACAAATGCTACCAACAATTGTGATTTGGTACATGGGAGTAAAGACCTCATGAAAACCAATGCCCTTCTCTTGAGCATAAACTTTGGAAACACCTAGCCTTATACATATCAATTGTCCTGTCAAGATTATGTTTCAACTTGTGTACAAAATTTAGTGCCAATGACCCCTTTTTCCAAGAAGCAAGTCACATTAATACCACGTACCATACTTCATAATAGCATCATATTTTGATCGCATAGTAGCCATCCAAATGTTACAATTCTATGCTTCATAAAAAAATCAGGCTTATACTTATCACAAAGACTAGACACAACCATTTCATAACAATGTGATGCAAAAGAATCATTATGAGAGAGTGAGTGAGTATGATATGAAATAATGAATCTTACTTGCTATCTCTCAAATTCTATACCAATCATTTAAGCATAGTTTTGTCCTCTTTGATGTCAACTCTCTCGCCAATAAGTGCATCATGTAAATCTACCTCATAAATAGACTAATATGCACATTTGAAACCTCTAAAGGCTGAGGAATTTTCTCCCTAGGAGAAGCATTTGTCTGTGGACCTATAAAAAGAGGTAACAAAGTGTCATATACATCCGTTGAGCTAATTGATGTCTCCTTATTAGATGAAAATAAGGAATCTCATCTTCAACAAAGACAACATCATGAATAACCGGGATACATTTAGTTTGGGAATGATACAAATGAAAACCTTTGATTTTAGAATCTCCCCAATAAAATCATAGTTTCTAACCTTATCATCCAATTTTCTACATTCTTGTTCAGGCACTAATGCATATGATAGAAAAAGAAAATATGGAGATGAGCAAAATATGTTTTGTGACCACATCAAGCCTCATATGAAATCACTCACAAAACTCTTAGAAGGTGCCACAAGTTTGAGCAAAAATAACAACATTTTAGATTTTTGTGGGTGAAGCAAACTAGCAAAATTCTGATGATTGAAGCATGCATGCCAAAGTTTTGCATCTAAAATAGCTTGAAATCACTAATTGCACAAGCTCAATCATTTTCATAGTTTACATAATCTATGAGCTTATACGTTGTCAAAACGATTTTAGCCTTTGAATTGACATACATAAAAACTAAAAAAATTGCTTCCTAGTGGTTATCTTTAAACTCTCTCAAACACCTTTGATAAGATTTGCTTTGATTTAACTAATCTCTCTCTCTAGTACCTGCAGGCAATAAAACTATGAAGATGTAAACTGATCACGGACCTCATCATATGAATTCTTTACATTTATAATATTGTATATGATTGAATGGATTCAAGTCCTAAGAATAAATATATTTAACCTTGCTTATGTATGTGTGAACATGGGTATGATTAAGCATGTGCCATGTGTATGAATGAGCATTGAAGTAAATGAGTGGATAGATACATATTTGCATGAGAAGTATAGATATTGATAATTTGTTCAAAGGGAGGACATGAGGTAAAGTGTGGGCATGCACAAGAGAGTATACATTGAATTAAATTGGTCTATGTCAAAGAATATATGTATTTAACACTATGAAAATGAGTGTTTCTTGTGTTTGAACATATATTTGGATCTATAATTTTAAACCTAACTATAATACCATAAATGTTATTTTGCCAGAAAACCACACTTGCTTTGCTTTTCCTATCCTTAATGAAACCTTGCCAAGACCATGACCATGGGTTATATCTAGGATACAAGACCATCAAATTAATTATATTAGATATACTTGTTCCTAAAGAATCCTAATTATTATTAATTAAAAGAGAAACCATAATGATAATAATTATATAAAGCATTATCAACATATGAAATAAAGAAATATAAAATGCGTAAATTAAAGTGAAGTGTGTGTGAATTGTGAGTTAAAAGTGAGGTGTGTGTGAATTGTGATTTAAAAGTATGGCGTGTGTGAATTGTGAGTTAAAAGTGAGGTGTGTGTGAATTGTGAGTTAAAAGTATGGTGTGTGTGAATTGTGAGTTAAAAGTATGGTGTGTGTGAATTGTGAGTTAAAAGTGAGGTGTGTGTAAATTGTGAGTTAAAGAGTGGTGTGTGAATTAAGGAGTTAACTAGTTAAATATGTGCATACACATGATAATTAGCCATCTATATATATATTTGATATTTTGTTAGTTTATGTTCTAATGTTTCATTTCAGGTACTTCTCTTTCCCCCTTCGCCTAATGCTACGCGCGCACAGAGAGAGAGAGAGAGAGAGAGAGAGAGAGAGAGAGAGAGGATTTCTAGGTATGATGACAGGTGCATATGCAAAATTCTAAAAGTGGTTCTAAAGGTTTACGACAGCCAATCATTCATTGATGATCTCTATGATTTCTGATTCATCTTTAGTCAGCTTTGTTCGAAGGAAGCATCGTCCTGTTGAAACCATAAATCACTCTAGACCATATGAACATCTAGCTAGATGGCTAGGGGAGGTGTTGGCTGAAGATCAATGCAGAGCACAGAGGGAGATGTGCATCAGAGAGAGAGAGAGACTCAGACCCTCTCTCAACTACTATTGTGCACACAGACGCACAAAGAGGGAGAGAGAAGCAGAGATTTAGAATCCCTATTCGCCCCCAGTTGTGAACCCACATAGAACTTAGAAAGAGGATCAGAGATGGCTACACACACGAGAGAGAGAGAGAGAGAGAGAACATGGAATTGGCAAACCACACATATACGAACGCACAGGAGGAAAAATGTAGAGAGAGGAACGGAGATGGTTGCACATGTCAGAGAGAGAGAGAGGGAGAGAGAATGTGAGTGAGAATGCATGAATACGTGGATGTATGCATGTATGTAAAGCATATGTGAAAATGCATGTATGATAGTCATATGTGTGCATGAGTGAAAGCGAGAGCATGCATGTGCATGTATGTAAGATGCATATTAGTGATTTGAGTATGAGAATATATGTGCATACATATGTAAGCAGATGTGAGAATGAATAAATGCATACATATGATAGTGTGTATGCGTGCATGTGAATTAGAATGCATGTGCATGTATGAGTTAGAAGCATGTATGCATGTGCGATATGCATGCATGTGTATGAATGATTTTATGCATATGCATGAGTGCATGTAAGTATATGAGAACATGCAAGTGCATAAGTGTGTGTATGCATGTGAGATGCATGCATGCATGTGCATGAAGTATACATGAATGCATATGCATGATTACTATAAGACTTAAGTGTATAAGTGCATGAACATGCGTAAGTAATGAATGATGTATGCATGTAAAGTGTATGCATGAATATGATGAGTGAACATGAATGACATGTTTATGTTAAAGTATGATTACTTGTGCATGCATGTGAGTATGAGAGTATGCATGCATGAATGAGTATATTCTAGATGCATGTTTTTTTGAAGTGAATGCATGAATGCATGTTTGTATATATGCATGTACATGAGCAATGTGTATATGTGTATGTATGTATGGAAGAGCATGAATGTATGCATGAAGAATTGGATGAATGTGCATATACATATATGATAAGAATTGAAAGAAATTAGTGAATGTTTTATTTTTCATACAAAAGTATTTATGTTTTTTTTCTAATGTTTTATTTCAGAGCATTGAAGAGTACTTGATAATGATGAGAAATACGAATGGGATGGTGGAGGGCAACTTCGCCGATACGAATTAAAGCTGCAATTGTTCAAATCCTTTTGTCTAGAATCTCAAGCAGATGAGATTGCTTTTAAATTATCTTAGAAATTTATCTTAGAACATTGAAAATTATCTTTGCATTCTTACTTATATTTGTATAAGGTTATTTTGTTGAAGTAGTGTACATTCATGATTATGACCAACAAGAAAAGATTTTTACTTAATCCACATCAAAGATTACTCAATTGGTGAATCACTTGATTAATCGTCAATTTATATTGTTCTGTATTTATTTTCGATGTCTACGAATAATGTCTATGAATGGGAATGCTATTTCTATTGGAGTTAGATGTCTGCGGAAGCACGCGAACCACACAAGGAAGAATAAGAAGCCTGGAGCACAACACACAATACTCAATATATTACTAGAGAATGTATAAAGATAAGTAGCCCATTAGGGCAATAGGCGTACATACAAGCCGAGGGGAAAAAACCTCCTAAAGAGGGAAAAAAAAGCCCCGATGGTCCTAGTGTGTTCACACACATCACTACCTAAATATATCAACAAATCCCCCATGGGAGTGATGTGGTGAACAAGGAGCTGTCACTCATGTATAAGGAAGTTCCAAGCTATGTGGAAGTCACTCCACAAAAGGAAGTAAGCCCAAAGCTTTGCGGAAAGCTTCAAACATCTCCCTAGGTAGGGCCTTCGTGAAAAGGTCTACAATGTTCTCTTGCATGGCCACATATGCCAAGCTGTAGAGAACCTCTCCCTAACATCGTGATAATGCACCACAATGTGCTTAGTGCGAGCATGGAACACATGGTTCCTCGCAACTACCAATGCGCTCTGTCTGTCAGTGAAGATGGTGGTGACATAAGTCTGACCAACACCTAAATCAGCCATAAGGCATCTGAGCCACACACACTCAACACTCACTGTGAAAGTTGCCCTATACTCAGCCTCACAATTGGAAGTGGCCATAGTAGGCTGCTTCTTGCTCAACCAAGATATACATGAGCTACCAAGCATGAAGCAAAAGCCACTAGTGGACACACGAGTGTCATAGCAACCAACCCAATCAGAGTCAGAAAAAGCATGCAAATCTGGCGGTAGTGATATTGGGATAAAACAACCCAAGTAGTCGAGTACTACTCAAATAGCGAAAGATGCGCTTAAGTGCCTGCCAATGCTTGACTCTTGGGCAATGCATAAACTTGCTCATCTGTGAGATAGCAAACTGAATATTTGGCCGAGTAATGCATAAGTAAATCAAGCATCCAACAGCTTGCTAATAGAGAACAACATCAAATGCATCTCCAACATCATGAAGACTCATTCGTAAACCTGTCTCCATAGGAGTGGCAATAGGCTTACAGTCTTCAAGGCCAAAACACTGCAATAATGTGTCAATATATTTCGTTTGACACAAAGCCATTCCACCATCAACGTGCATAAACTGAATGCCCAAATAGTGATGCAAATGCCCCAAATCAGAGATCTCAAATGAGGCATGCAAATCAGCCTTGAAATCAGCAATATGCTTCTCAATAGGACCAGTGAGCAGCATGTCGTCAACATAGACAACAATGATCAGAAGCACATCATTAGTACGCTTAACATATAAGGTGCTTTCAGTTGGACTGTTCTCAAAACCATGTGCAATTAGATAGGCATCTATCTTCTCATACCAAGCACATAGTTCTTGCTTTAAACCATATAATGCCTTCTTTAACTTGCACATCTGGTTTTCATGCCCTTTCTGCACAAAGCCACGGGGCTGAAAAACATACACTTCTTCATGCAAGTCTCCATTTAGAAATGTTGTTTTAATATCCAACTAATGTATATTCCAACCATGATGAGCTGCAAGTGCACAGATGCTCCGAACAGTAGTCTATCGGCATGTAGGTGCAAAGGTCTCATCAAAATCAATGCCTCTTTCCTGTGCATAACCCTTTGCAACAAGCCTAGCCTTATACCTGTCAAGTGTACCATCTGGTTTACGCTTCAGCTTGTATACCCACTTAGTGCCAATGGGTTTCTTGCCAGGAGGCAAGTCATATAAAGAGCAAGTACCATTCTTCATTATAGCATCATATTCAGATTGCATAGCAATAATCCAATTTTCTGAATTTTGTGCTTCATCAAACGAAAGAGGCTCATTTTCATCACAGAGACTAGATGCATCCATAGCATAGCAATATGATGCAAAAGAGGCACTATGAGAGCCTGAACGAGTACGATATGACAGAGGTGCATCTAATTTGTTGTCACGCAAGGTCTACACCATCCATTTTGGCATAGTTCTTGCCTTTTCAATATCAGCTCTCTCATCAATAAGTGCATCATGTACATCTGCATTAGAAATTGAATTATCTGCATCATGATCGGAATGGAGGGTGCCCATTTTACATGTTGATAGATTTTCAACCAAAACCAAAAACTCTTTGAAGCACATGAACACTTCGGACTTTGCCTTCAATGGATATACCCATGCATGCCTAGAAAAATCATCGATGAAAGTCACAAAGTAAAGATAATTCCCAAAAGAAGGTGTCTACATAGGATCACATACATCACTATGTACAAGGTGCAATTTCTGAGTAGCCCGAACTGAACCATCTTTTGGAAAGCAACACCCTGCACAATGTTCCACAGTCCTTTTGCAACCAACACATGTCGCATCATATAAGCCCATAATGGGTAGTTGGTACCATCCAACTTATCCTCAACAGCCAACATACAGAATACATCACTACTTTCAGCCATGGTCGGTGACTAAAATACCTTGATGCAAAAAATTGACTTTATCTCAAAAAGTTGAACAGAACTACCAAGATGAATTCGACTAAACCTGTAGCAGACTTCGAGATGCTTATACTGGCGAACAGAAACTGGTATATACCTTTGGCACAAAAAGACGAAATAGCCTGCACAAGCACTATAATAGTGCGTTCGGAGGCCGAAACAAGCTCAGATCGTGATTTCGACACCATAGAGCGAAGTCGTTTTGATCTCGAAAACATGCTGAGTATGCTCACCAAAATTCATGCGATTTTGAGACTGCAACCGAAGGAGTGTCGATGGCGCCCTAGATGAAGCGACGACGTGCTCTGATACCAATTCTTGGAGTTAGACGTCTGTGGAAGCACGCGAACAACACAAGGAAGAAGAAGAAGCCTAGAGCACAACACACAATACTCAATATATTACTAGAGAATGTACAAAGATAAGTAGCCCATTAGGGCAATAGGCGTATATACAAGCCGAGGGAAAAAAACCTCCTAAAGAGGGAAAAAAGTGCCCGGCGGTCTTAGTGTGTTCACACACATCACTAGCTAAATATATCAACAATTTCTTCATCTTTTATTTTTGAGTTTTTATTACCTACACCAATAAATAATACCACTCAAATCTAAGAAAAACGTAGTTAATATAGGACTAAAAGAAGAAGAATTCACAAAAGATCGCATTACTAATGAAACCTTAGTCTCTCAATCATATGAGTATGGTCTGTCTAAGTATCAAGCCACATAGCCGTATGGTCATTAATACTTCATTAAATTTGAACACATCTCTTGACCTACGTGACACTGAGTAAATTCTCCTCGATATAGTTCAATAGCTAAATAGGTTGATCATATACATTCTATAGAATAGGCCATTAGAATATAGACAAACACTTCTCACAACACTGAATCACGTCTTACATCCTAAATCACACGAAAAAACACCCCGTGTGTAGTCACACAATAAGACCTATCACAGAGTCGGAACTGATCCACCCGGTGGTCTTCAGTCATGCCCCTCAACATTTGGTGAACCTGATGTGAAATGTGACAATTGTGTGCTTAGGATTATTAGGTGTGTTTCAATATTGATTAAAAATTTAACCTTTACATTCTTCTTCCTTGCAGGTGAGTGGAGAAATGAACCTAGTCAACGGCAACAACAAGTCGAGACCTTGCTGACATAGACCCTTTTCCCTAGTTGTTGAGGGTTGTTCCTTAAGGAACTGAGCACCCCCACGGGAAAAGGAGCATTCAAAAAGGAGGAGCCTTGACACTTCTTTCCCCCTCATCAACATAAAAGAAGACCTTTGTTGCACAACTCACCTCTAGTTTTTGTATTTAGCATTTATTTATGAAAAATTTTGTAAAAACTTATTGTGCACATTAAAGCTTCTGCATCAAACAAACTTAAGGTGAAGAGTTTTCAAGTTTTCTCAATTCAGTGCAAAATACCACTTGCATCTATTTTTATCATAAAAACACATAAAAAGCTTATTATCACTTGCATACATTGAAAGAGCATAAAAGCATTAAAAGATTTTTTTCTTGCATATTTGTATCAAGTCTATGTAGTGCTAGTTTAACAAGATTTAAACATGAGTAATGGGAATAGAACAACATACAAACATGAAAAATATAAATCAAAGTAAAAATAATGAATCAAATGAATTGCAAGAGCAAATTACAAAGAGTGTTGTTTATGATGTGAAGCATATATGAATGCATTGATTGATGAAAAATTAAAAAAATGGAAGAAAAATTTATAAAAATGGAAAGTAAGGCAAACAAAGCTATACAACATGAATTTAGAGTTATTTCGACTTTACATGATACCAAATGCCATGTCGAAAACTCGACAAGCATTAGGAGTTGGCCTTAGAACATGGAAAGAAGAAATGAATGTTGAAATTGTAGAAATGAAATAGAAATATGAATTGTTGTCCAAACAAACACAAGAACTAGAATTAGCTAAAGCTAAGCATGAAAATGAGAGAAAATACCAAGGTCTATCTGTATGCTCTTCTTCTGAAATACATTCAAATGATGTTAGAAAATCTTGCCCTAGACATTCATTAAGTACATCAAGTAGGATTCGAATGCGACCTTTGCAGTGTTTTTGGTGAAATCAATATGGCCATACATTTTGGACTTGTAGGATATGAAGATGCAAGACAACAAAAACTAGTGATTGAAAATGAGAGAAAAATTTGAAATTGTCAAGACCTATCACCTTTAAAACTAAATCTAGGAAGGGGTGGAATGAAGGAATTCATAAACTGGACCCAGACAAAACCAAATCCACCAAATCCATATGAAGAAAGCCAAAATTTATCAGAACCTAACATACATGTGAACATTAAAACAAATGAGGAAAATCAAAATTTTGAACCGATTATGGAAGAAGATTTGGATATAAAACAAAGTGAATTTGATCATGAAATACAAGTAGGAGCAAGGAAACTTGAAAATTTCCAGGTTCTATTTGATCCAATGCTTCTTACTAATGAGAAATCTTTTGATCAATAGAAAGTTAGAGAATTACAAACTCAATTCAACAAACATGAAAACATTCACATTAAACAAGAAAAAATTAAACAAGAAGAGACCAAACAAAGTACTATTGAAAAACAAATGAATGAAATAGAGAAACAACTTCTTGATTATATTATTAAACAAATTGAGAACAATATGAACATAAATTCAAAAAAATCAAAACCTTTAAAACTCAACAAGAAAACTAAGAGTTTACCATTGCAAAAAATAGAAGAAATGATTAAAACACCAACTTGAAGATGAATTAAATTATGAACAAATACATAAAATTTAAGTATTAGATTATGAAACAAATCAAGAGTTATTTTTTCTTTTGTCCTTTGAATATGAAACATTTTGATAAAAAAGAGAAGTTTCTTTTTACAAAATATTTACTAAGATATTTTAAGAAGTTATTTTAGAGATGAGAAAGATGAAAAATGATGAGACTACAAAACACAAAAGTTAAAGCCAGGTAGAAGGATTAAGCTATTCAAAAGAAGGTCAAGCAACGACTACGAATTTTATGAGGACTTCTTGGATGACAACGATGAAGATGAAGCATCACGTTAAATAGGCGAAATAATTCTAATTTTTCTTTCTTTTTAATATATAATTTCTCCTTCATGCATTTCATAATTAGGAATTTACATGTTTTTGACATAAAAAGAAGATTATGTAAATAAAGAATTAGAAATCAAAGTAGGGACGTGTATGTCAGAGGTAAGAGTTAGGGAACTTATGATTGTTATGAGGATAGGAGAAGGGAAAACTTGACTTGCGGCTCTTAGTAGAAGTAGATCTATTTTATACAAGTAGGCTTCCTTAATTTCTGAAACATTTAGCTAATGAGATCCTAGTTCTGACTATAGCATGTCTCTAAATCATTAACTCTTTATAGGGGTTAAGCCTTTCCCCTTAAAAAAAAAAGTTGCGAAGAAAAAGAGAAAAGATAAATACATAAAGTAGTACATTAATGGTTGTTGCAACATGATTAAAAGAAAGAAAAAGAAAAAAAAACAAAGAAAAAGTTATCATGAATCAGTTGTGATCTTGAAATCACTCCTGAAATGTATTTATGGGCTATATGAGGCGGAGGTCTGCCATAGAAGAATTAGTTAGATGTATTTTGTGGCAGATGGCTAAAAGATAAAGGATGGAACACTTATATAAAATAAATAATACTTCGAATAGGGTTAATAGAATGGTAAGTACCACAACTATCTGAATGACTGTTATAGGATTTTCTAAACTTGTCTTTACACTTCATACATTGAACGAAAAGATTTTGGATTCAAATTTGCATAATTTTAAGGATTTTCTTTGCTATCAAAATCTTTCATTGCATTTAGAAGCTTTTTTATTATATTAATTAAACTCAATTAATTAGTTTTTCCACAAAAGTTTGATGCTGCTTCACATGATCTATAGGTTGGCCCATCGGGATGATGTGCAAGTTTGGTGGAGGTAGATGTCAGAACAATTTTATCCTTTGAATTGACATACATAAACATAAAACAAATTTGCTTCCTAAGTGTTTATCTTTAAACTCTCTCAAACACCTTTGATAAGATTTTCTTTGATTTAACTAATCTCTCTCTCTAGTACCTTCAGGTAGTAAAACTATGAAGATGTAAACTGATAAGGGACCTCATCATATGAATTCTTTATGTTTATAATATTGTACACGATTGAATGGATACAAGTCCTAAGAATAGATATATTTAACCTTGCTTATGTATGTGTGAACATGGGTATGATTAAGCATGTTCCATGTGTATGAATGAGCATTGACGTAGACGAGTGGATAGATACATATTTGATGAGAAGTATAGATATTGATAATTTATTCAAATGGAGGACATGAGGTAAAGTGTGGGCATGCACAAGAGAGTATACATTGAATTAAATTAGTCTATATCAGAGCATATATGTATTTAACACTATGAAAATGAGTGTGTCTTGTGTTTGAACATATATTTGGATATATAATTTTAAACCTGACTATAATACCCTAAATGTTATTTTGCGAGAAAACCACACTTGTTTTGATTTTCCTATCCTTAATGAAACCTTGCCAAGACCATGACCATGGGATATATCTACGATACCGAACCACCAAATTAATCATATTAGATATACTTGTTCCTAAAGAATTCCTAATTATTATTAATTACAAGAGAAACCATAATTATAATAATTATATAAAGCATTATCTATATACAAAATAAAGAAATATAAAACACATAAATTAAAGTGAGGTGTGTGTGAATTATGAGCTAAAAGTATGGTGTGTGTGAATTGTGAGTTAAAAGTGAGGTGTGTGTGAATTGTGAGTTAAAAGTATGGTGTGTGTGAATTGTGATTTAAAAGTGAGGTGTGTGTAAATTGTGAGTTAAAGAGTGATGTGTGAATTAAGGAGTTAACTAGTTAAAGATGTGCGTGCACATGATAATTATCCATCTATATAT
Organism: Ceratopteris richardii; assembly: GCA_020310875.1. Classification (NCBI taxonomy): domain Eukaryota; kingdom Viridiplantae; phylum Streptophyta; class Polypodiopsida; order Polypodiales; family Pteridaceae; genus Ceratopteris; species Ceratopteris richardii. The sequence continues at coordinate 249,130,173 of CM035406.1, forward strand.
ATTTGATATTTTGTTATTCTATGTTTTAATGTTTTATTTCAGGAACTTCTCTTTCCCCTTCACCTAATGCTACACAGAGAGAGAGAGAGAGGATTTCTCGGCATGATGATAGGAGCGTATGCAAATTGTAAAAGTTGTTCTAAAGCTTTAGGAAAGCCAATCTCTGATTGATCTCTATGATTTCTGATTCATCTTTAGTCAGTTTTGTTCGAAGGCAGCATGGTCGTGTTGAACCCATAAATCACTCTAGACCATATGAACATCGAGCCAGATGGCTAGGGGAGGCGGTAGCTAATGATCGATGCGGAGCACAGAGGGAGAGAGAGAGAGAGAGAGAGAGGGAGAGAGAGAGAGAGAGAGGGAGAGAGAGAGAGAGGGAGAGAGAGAGAGAGGGAGAGGGAGAGAGAGACTCAGACTCTCTCTCGACTACTTTTGTGCACACAAATGCACAAAGAGGGAGAGAGAAGCATAGATTTAGAATCCCTATTCACCCGTAGCTGTGAACCCACACAAAACGCAGAAAGAGGATCAAAGATGGTTGCACATGCCAATGAGAGAGAGAGAGAGAGAGAGAGATTTTGACCCCCCTCCCACGATTGCAAGTGTGCAACATGCAAGAGAGAGAGAGAGAGAGAGAGAGAGAGAGAGAGAGAGAGAGAGAGAGAGAGAGAGAACATGGAATTGGCAGACCACGCAGATACGAAGGTGCAGGAGGAAAAACAAAGAGAGAGGAATGGAGATGGCTACACACGAGAGAGAGAGAGAGAGAGAGAGAGAGAGAGAGAGAGAGAGAGAGAGAGAGAGAGAGAGAGAATGTGAGAGAGAATGCATGAATATGTGGATGTATGCATGTATGTGAAGCATATGTGAAAGTTCATGTATGATAGAGTGCATGCATATGTGTGCATGAGTGAAAGTGAGAGCATGCATGTGCATGTATGTAAGATGCATATTAGTGATATGAGTATTAGAATATATGTGCATACATATGTAAGCAAATGTGAGAGTGAATACATGCATACATATGATAGTGTGTATGCGTGCATGTGAATGAGAATGCATGTGCATGTATGAGTTAGAAGCATGTATGCATGTGAGATATGCATGCATGTGTATGAATGATTGTATGCATATGCATGAGTGCATGTAAGTATATGAGAACATGCATGTGCATAAGTGTGTGTATGCATGTGAGATGCATGTGTGCATGTGCATGAAGTATGCATGAATGCATATGCATAATTACTATAAGACTTAAGTGTATAAGTGTATGAACATGTGCAAGTAATGAATGATGTATGCATGTAAAGTGTATGCATGAATATGATGAGGGAACATGAATGACATGTTTATGTTAAAGTATGATTACTTGTGCATGCATGTGAGTATGAGAGTATGCATGCATGAATGAGTATAGTCTAGATGCATGTTTTTATGAAGTGAATGCATGAATGCATGTTTGTATGTATGCATGTACACGAGGAATGTGTATATGTGTATGTATGTATGGAAAAGCATGAATATATGCATGAAGAATCGAATGAATGTGCATATACATATATGATAGGAATTGAAAGAAATTCATGAATGTTTTATTTTCCATACAAAAGTACTTATGTGTTTTTTCTAATGTTTTATTTCAGAGCATTGAAGAGTACCTGATAATGATGAGAAATATGAATGGATGGTGGAGAGCAACATAGAGGATACCAATTAAAGCTGCAATTGTTCAAATCCTTCTATCTAGAATCTCAAGCGGATGAGATTGCTTTTAAATTATCTTAGAAATTTATCTTAGAACATTGAGAATTATCTTTGCATTCTTACTTATATTTGTATAAGGTTATTTTGTTGAAGTAGTTTAAATTCATGATTAGGACCAACAAGAAAAAAGTTTTAGTTAATCCACATCAAAGATTACACAATTGGTGAATCACTTGACTAATCATCAATTTATATTGTTCTGTATTTATTTTTGATGTCTGTGAATAACGATTCTATGAATGGGAATTCTATTTCTTCATCTTTTATTTATGAGTTTTTATTACTTACACCTATAAATAATACCACTCAATCTAAGAAGAACGTAGTTAATAAAAAACTAGAAGAAGAAGAATTCATAAAAGATTGCATTACTAATGAAACCTTAGTCTCTCAATCATATGAGTATGGTTTGTCTAGGTATGAAGCCACATAGCCATATGGTCAATAATACTTCATTAAATTTGAACACATCTCTTGATCTAAGTGACACCGAGTAAATTCTCCTCGATATAGTTCAATAGCTAAATAGGTTGATCATATACATTCTATAGAAAATAGGCCATTAGAATATAGCTAAACACTTCTCATAGCACCGAATCACGTCTTACATCCTAAATCACACTAAAAAACATCTTGCGTGTAGTCACACAGTAAGACCTATTACATAGTCAGAACTGATCCACCTGGTGGTCTTCAGTCACGCCCCTTGACAACGTCCCATGAAATAAAACTCTGGAAGAAATGATAGTATCACCCTTTAAGAGACTATGATTTATACACCTGTCATCAACAAATTTAATAACCAAGCAAATTTCGGCTAGTAATAGCATTTCTAATAGATTATTCTTGATCCTTGGCGTTTGAAAGTGTTGAAAGTACTAACATGAGCACTAGTACAAATCATCTTTCCAACTTCAAAAATAGTATAAGAGGATTTTTTTTGCACATGTGATGGTATTCCCTAAAGGGATAGACTCGTATGACGTGAAGAAACTATGTTGCAACATAATATGTTTGGTTGAACCACTATCAAAATACCAAACATTGGCTACTATATAAATATATTGATCATGCGGAGATGGTTCATAGCTTCAATCAGTTGTAAACACCCATTATTCATTTTTAACAAGGTTAGTAGACTAAGTTTTAGGTGTAGAGGCCTCTGCAACAACCATTTCAACCTCTTTCTTCTTTGGCTCTTTTGCAACGAATTTGGGACACTCTTGATGACATGATCATTTTCATTACGATACTTGCAATTTTTTTTTGGATTTTCTAATTTCTTTTCATCTTTATCTTCCTCCTTTGAACATAAAATATTAGTAGATTTGTGCTTAATCATAGATGAGCTCCATTTACCTTTGCCCTTCTAACTAGCCAAGAACACTTCATTTGCAACATGCATAATTGACCTATTTCATCTAAATTGATCTTTGTACAACTTAGGAGAGATTAAATCCTAAAAATTCAAGGCATTTGCATTGTGTTTTGTCATCGGAAGAAAGGCTCTAATAAGAATCTTGAAGGCCATTAAGAACAATCTATACAAATAAACTGTCTAGCAAAATTTCATAGGCAAAAATCAAGTGCTCTTTGAAATTATTGATCTTGCTCAAAAAGATATTCGTTAAATCTCCATCATTTATGTGATCACTCTCCAATTGGTTCCTAAGGTAAGCAACATGAACCTCATTTTTTTTTTCTTGATATAGTGTGTTAAGAGTATCTCAAGCATCTTTCATTGTTTTGCATGAGTGAATGTGAGGGGCAATGGCACGTTAATAGACAAAGCCATCATTGTAGGTCCTTGTGCATCTTTTCCATCCCACTAAAGCTACTCTATAGTAGGTGTAATAAGAATCATAATAGGACCAAGAAATTGAAGGCCATGATCTTTGATATCATGTGCATCATCTACCATCGGAGGACATATTTCAATGCCCCACACAATATTTCACAAGAATTTTTCTATCAACATATGATACATCATGTATGCTCACAATGGGTAGTTAGAACCATACAAATTATCTGCAACAATCAACATACAAAATATGCATTGCTTTCAACGATGGCTAGTAACTATACCCCTATCATTTCTCAAAAAGTGGAATAAAAATACCCACTTGGCTCCATCAGAACTATAGAAAATATTCAGGCTCTTGTACTAGTGAATAAAAAATTGTATATATTTTGCATAAAAGGATGAAATTTCCTACATAATCGTTAGAGTAGTGCATCTAGAGGTCAAAACAAGCTCAAGTAAAAATTTAAATGCCACATGATGTAGCCGTTTTAAACTACTAATGGCCTTGAATATGCTCACCAAAATTTTTATGCTTGTGAGAATGTGTCAATGATGCCTTGAAGGAAGTGGCAACCTAGTGCGATACCACTTTTGTAGTTCGAGGACTATGAAAGCACACAAACAACACAAGAAAGAAGAAGAAGCTTGGCGCACAAAACATTGGTTGTATTACTAAAAGAATGTACAAGATAAGATAATTAACCCATTTGGGTTATAGGAATATATACAAGTCAAGGGGAAAAACCTTCTAACAAGGGAAAAGAACTTCCTAATGAGGGAGAAAAACCCCTAATGAGGGAAAAAGTTACCCTGAAAGTCCTAAACATGCTGACACACATTACTACCAAAACATATTAACAAAGCTATGTGTACAATATCATGAAAAGAGAGATTGATTTGATGAAGAAATTAAAGTTTAGAGAAAAGGACAAATTAAGATATGAGCTATTTTCTAATGAGGCCAAATGAAACACTAAAGCTCAACGAAAACTTAGAAGATGAGACACCCATGTGATGAAACATAGTTTAGTTAATAAGAGCATCCTTTATTCTTTTATGAAGTTACCTATATAATATCATATGCAAAAGAGAGCTAGAGTAATGAGTAACTAGACCTTGAAGTGCATTTGCAACATCAGGAGATCAAATATATTTCGTTTGATGTTCATCTAGGTCATTATGTATCACTAGTAGATATACTTCTTGTACATGATCATCTTATAAGAATTATTAATATTGATAAGTGTAATTACTTCTTGTACTCTAATACTTATTTCATTAAATCTTATGTTTTTTTACATTGTGAATAAGAGCCCTATTATTAATTCTTCATATTTGGAGATCTAGATCTGACATTCAAACTCTGATTTCTACAACTTGAGTTAGCGGGTAATCTATCTTGAGGTGGCAAATTGGCTAACCATTGAGTATCGAGTTGAAGTGTTCAACGTGTTAGAGATCATTAGAACCTACTTATGTGGTTTTGACATCTTAGAATAATTAGGTCTTTGATTTGAGAGAAATATGCAATCCAAGGTACATATATCTTTGTAAATTTGATCCTAGAAAGGGCTCACTGCATTTGTAGTTATATTCAAGAGAGGAATTCACCACAATTCTTATTGCTGATCCATAAAAAAGTACTCAAAGTAGAGAAAGAGTCTTGGAGTAGAACTAAATTCATAAAAGTACACTACGATCAAAGGGACACTTCATGAAAATGGTTGCAATAAGAAAGGATGTAATCCTTAAACTCTTATACGATATCATGGTTAACTTATTTCAAAAGGTTGCACAATTGGAAAATGAATATTATCAGCCCTAGACATTTAGATTAATGAATTACCTTATGGGTTAATGTGTATATGGGATTGTGAGTGTTGATGATCCTTAGCGAATGGCTCTCTACGCCACATTGTAGTAACCCTTAATTTTGCCAAAAACATAAACCATGCAAAATGTCAGCTTTGTTCACTTGTACTTTATTAACTAACCACTATAATTTCAAAGGATTAAAATTACTTCCATCCTTATGTGCTCCTTCATTAATCCATGTCCCTTTGGTAATTTTGGAATCCCCTATTTACCACAATGCTTATTATTGTTAGTACATCCTCCCAAGTCTAGCACAAACTCTCGTTTCAGTTACTTTAGTCTCTGCACCACTTTACTCTTGTGTACCTCTGACCACCACCAATATAAACTCAAGCTAAAATTAGCTCCTTCCTTAACTAAACTCTTATCCCTCAAACAAAATCTTATAGTTGTGATTTCTTTATCCTCGATTACTTCTTTGCACATGCATTTAAGACATGCTTGCACCTCCATTAAAAAAAATAATAGATTTTATGAATCCAAGTCTCGTTGCCTAAAAGTAATAGTGTAATTAAATTAATCAGGTTTCTTAATGCTACTAATCCGTAATATACACTTGCATCACTCTTGTTCTGTCCCAAGTTCTCCTAGCTCCTTACCAATGTATTGATACCTTCTTCATAGGATGGAAGTGCCCTCACATGATAGATAGGATTAGCAGCAAGATGTAATGAGCTAGCATTGTCTCCAAATATGTGTGGAGTTGAAGTTTTTAACCTAGAGTATATGGTCCTAATCCGCATAGCTTCTTGTGTAGCATTTTCAAGTCCACTATACTCAGCTTATGTTGATGAAAGAGCAATTCTGGGTTGCTTCTTTGAGGACCATGAGCTCAACTTTGTATCTACAAAAGTAAGATATCCAAACATACTTCTCCTATCATCTTTAGAGCCTTCCCGATTTGCATCAGAAAAAAGTTTAACATCTATATCAGATGTATATGGATAGTACAACCCTACATTGATTGTGCCCTTTAAATATTTTAGGATTCTTTTGGTTGCTTCCATGTGAGGCTTCCTTAAAGTGTGCATGAATTGAATCAACACACTAACTCCATATATCAACTCTAGTTAGAGTTGCAAGTACACTCTGATCCCTATTGATTTGCTTCAGAGCCCTTTCGACTATGTTAGCTAACATCTTGTGCCAAATTTCCAACTTTGATAGAGTTTGGCTACCATAACTGAACCATTCAATGTTTCTAGTATCTTGGAGTTAAAATGTGAATAATTTACCTGATTTTCTCCTCTCGCTATCCTCTTGACTCCCTGATGTGGATCCTCAATAAATGCTCCATTCTTTGTGAATCTGACTTGCAATCCTTTTTCAACAATCTGACTACACTGATAAGGTTTTTGATGATAGTTGGCACATACAATACTTTGCTCAATAGGTTCATATTACCATATGAAGTCTTCACATTGCCTATCTTCTCCATTCGATTCCTTGTGTCATCTCCTATTTGGACTTCATGTCTATTCCTTGGATCCTTCAAGTCTGAGAGTAGAGCTACATTCCCTGCTACATGATTTGATCAATTTGAGTCTATATAGAATACATGTTCATCTACTTTACCTTGCTTCATGTTCATGTTCATCAGAAGAAGTGAATCTTCTTGAGTTTGATCAACTGCATGATTGTTGTAATCTCTCCTTCCTCTGTATCCTCCTTGATAGTTATTGTCGTTGTAACCATTTTTGTTGTTGAATTTACCTCTTGAGCTTCCATAGCCTCTTCTATTGCAACCTCTTCCTCTTTGGTTGCTAGGGTTCCTAAAACAATTCTCAGTAATGTGATTAGTTAGGCCACATATGGCACATGGAGGTGAGCTTTGAGCTCTCCCCCTACCTTGTCTTCCTCCTGTGCCTCTTCCTCTTGAGCCTCTACCTCTACTTGCAAAATTTGCTTGAGAGAGTTGCCCTCATCATCAGACTTTTTACCTTTGCCTTTGCTATCTTTGTTCTTGTTCTTATCTGTATAGAGAGCAGAGGATTGATTACTTTTTGAGCTGCCCCCATTCTTCATGAGCTTTGCCTCATGAGGGAACAATTGTCCCATGAGGGTGTTGAAGTCAGGAACCTACATGTCCATGTAGAGGTCCATGGTAGTGGTGAAGGCTTCCTATTTGTCATCTTCCTTTATTCCATTGATCACTTGCCTTACTATTTTCTCTTCATCAATGATTTCTCCAATGCTTCCAAGTTGGTCTGCTATGTTCTTCATTTTGGTGACAAAATCAATCACACTTTTCTTGGGCATTTTCTTGAGTGTAGTGAATTCCATCCATAGTTGATTCTTTCTTGCCCTGGTACTTGATGAGAAGAATGCGTCAAGAGCATTCCAAGTATCTTATGAAGTCTTGCAACTCCTGATGTGTGGAAGTAAAAAATAAAAAATTGAGTTTAGAATATATGACCTTATTAGAGCATCCTTTGAGCACCATGTGGTTAACCTCTATTGTTCTTCTTGACTTGGTTGGCCCTTGCTTTTGAGGATTGGCATCATCTCATCTTGAGATATGTAACCATAGAGGTTTTTCCCTTGAAGATAAGCTTCCACTCTAAGTGACCAACTTGAGTAGTTACCTCAATCCAATTTGTCTATGGATGAACGAAATCCATCTCCCATGTTTATTTGTTGTTTCTCTGTTACCATTATGAAGAGATGGTATGGTTGATTCCAAAGATGAGCTAGTGCTGCATAAAACCTGGTCTATTCCTACCAATCTAACTTTAGGGATGCATAATAGACTCCTTTAGCTTCATGGTGATGCATTTATAACTACCAAATCCTTTGGAGCATCACTTTTAACTGTTTGCATCAAAATAGATAACTTGCATATGCTAGAAATGTGAAGAACCTTCTATTTTAGGACTAGAAGATCTCATTATTATGCTCAAATATCACAACTTAGTATGAATTGTCTAGAGAGCTTTTGCACACATCTAATTGCAGTGTAAAATAAAGCAAGTTATTTCATCAATTTATATGTACCATGCATAGATAAATGAATCTAGCAAGTCAAGGGGGTCGTCCAGACTTTTCAGGATCTAGAAGGTGTGTAGATATAGTCACCTTCCTTACTTCATAATGAAAACTCATATGCAAATAGTAGACACTTCAACCTAACTATCTCAAGTTAAATTATAGAAAATGAGTGAGAGTCCACACAGGGAAATCGATTCGACAAAATCATTGTAGTGATGAAGATGCAATAGTAAACAATAGATAGAAATGCGCTTGAAGAAATGTATCAAAATGTATATGTTAATGAACATATTATACAAGGAAAGTGTAGTGTACTAGACATAGGTAGTATGAGCTGAATGTATGCTCACTGAAGTAGCTCAATGCCTCTGAGAATGGCTCTCATTTTCCATGAATAAAAGTATGTATATTTATACACATTTCTAGAGTTTGAATTTGAATTTTCCCTCATCTATGTGATTCTACATTTTAGGGATGATTTGAATTGATTCTTCCTACCACATGAGCCATGGGTTTAGCTTCCTAACTTCACAAGATTCCATCTTCTTTTGACTTTTACAATTCTCCAAAGTAACTATGCTCAAATTGACAAGCATGAGTTCATATGTGATTCTTCAGATGAGAAACTTAAATTAATGTGTAGTCCTAAAGCTTTAGCGATGCACTTAGGCTTGCTAATTGCACCAACAAGAATGATGTCTCCTTGGCATAATGTGTGATTGCTACAATCAGAATCTATGCACCATTTTTTTCCATGACACCCCTATCATATTTGGTGCCTCATGGCTAGGAGTTGCTCATCTCCATCATTCTTTGAGGTGGTGTTAGCAGAATTTCGTTTGTCCTTCTGCTTACCTCCTTTGCCATGCTCGAGCTAACAATGTGAAGTAATGTGATTTGGCTTACCACAAATATAAAAAATTATACCTTTATGTAGATCCTTGCCCTTACACTTGCCTTTGGTCTTGGATTTGGCCTTGGAGTCTAAATTTGACGTCATCTTCCTTTGATTTTTTGCCTTTGCCTTTGCAAAATTTACCTTTCTTGCCTCCTTTTCCCTTCCATTTTTTGGCATAGAGTGCTTGGCTATGTGCATCCTTGCTCCTTGTCCATCTCCCATTGTAGCTTCTTCTACCAATAGATGAGAGATGAGCTCCTCCAATGATGGAGGAGGATCTCTATAAAGGATAGTGCTTTTCAAATTCTTCCATTTATCTTCCTCTCTAGGTCCATTGAGGATGATCTACACTATGCCTTCTCATCAACTTTGCAATCAATGGATGCAAGTTGATCCCTTAGTTCTTTGACTCTTAGGGTGTAGTCAATTATGGATTGACCACTAGCGATCTTAAGTCTATGAAGCTCATTTTTGAGATGCATCTTTCTACTCCATGTGGAAGTAGCATAGACCTTCTCAACGGCTTGCAATACATCCTTAGCATGACCAATTTCTGAAATATGCCCAATCATAGTGTTGGAGATTACCTGAGATATCAAGAAGATAGCTCTCATATTCCTCTCCTCCCATTCATTCAAGGTCCTTAGCTCTCCCTTTGTAGTATTTGGGTCCTTTCGGACAACCTTAGGTGCTTCATCTCCATGCTTGTTGGATTCCCTTTCTCATAAGATAGTTGGATATTATGAATCTCCATGTTTGTTAACTTTGTAGAGAACTTCATTCTTCTATCCCAAATCTGCAATATCTATGATGGGGTTTATGAAAGATATCTTTTTGTGAAGTTGATGCATCCATCCGTGGTCCCTTTTCCTTTGTTCAAAGCCCCTTCAAGTGATCCTATATAGATTGCATCTCTAATTTGATACCAACTGTGAGATTTTACTCTCAGATGTTTACAAGAAACATGAATAGGCCCTCCTAGGTCCCTCTAGTTTGTCCCCTTCTATAGTTATTCAGCCTACTTGTACCTATTTGATCTAGCGTCTCAGATCCAAATCACCTACGATTTTGTCCACACATAACAAACTTGTATATCTTCACTATTAATCACTCTAAATAAATAGGTTTAGGTTAGACAACCAGACTATACAAACTAGACTATGCAGGAAGCTTGCTTATAATAGAAATAGAGGTTAATTAAATTTTCTCCCACTAGCTATTGGAGAAGTTTTTAATAGAGATATTTGAAATACAAAAGAAATGGAGATATATTTTCCAACAAGATATCATATACATTGAATGGATATCTATATAGAGAGAAATGAACAAGAGAAGTAAGTGGTGTCGGCCAAATACTATTCCTAAAAGGGGTATGATCTTTGTAGCTCTTGGTATGGCCTCATCTTTGCTTGGAAAGGTCTTGGAACTCCTTAAGATTGCTCCACAAAGTGCTCCCTTCACTCCACATGCTTGAATGGCCTAGGTTGCACCTTCTCCACAAGAAGATGACTATATAGACCTTCTTGGGACATTTCACCTACCCTTGTGTTACCCTTGGCTCTTCATCTAACCTTAGTTTGTCTTGTAGCTTTTCATTTGACACGAATGGATAAGGATCCATGTTTTGTTGTCCATTGGAGTTTCACCTCATTCTTCACCTTCTTCTATGGTCACAACAATCTTCTTAGTTTTCTCTTTGTTGTTGTATGCCATTATTGGGAGTACTTCTCTATTAGATGTTAGTATCTTGAAATCTTTGAAACTTCAAAGGGGGTCTCTTCCTCTATTGACTTGGTTATAATTTTTTCTCCTTTCTTTTTCTTGGTCAAGCTTAATGTCTCTTCTTGTTTTGATCTTTCCTCTTTCTGAGTTTTGGCTCCTATTAGCTAAAGGTACTCTTCCTCTGAGGCACAAAAAGGCTTCATGAGGATGGACTCTTCATCATCATCACCATCTTCCCTAGGTTCACTCATATGAGGTTCACACTCTTCAATAACCAAATCATACATGATTGGTTCTATCATGAAAACTGAAATGTCATAGCCATCTTCATCCTAGTGTGGGGTCCACTATTCTTCATTCAAAGCTACATCCATTGGCTAGAATTTTGGCCTAACCATGAGGTTCAAATTCTTCATCAAGGAATACCATTGGTGCATAAGGAGGGTCCTGAATTGATCTAGGGTGCTTCTCTATGCCTTTTGTGTGTTGTTATTCTTTCCTCTTCTTCTACTGCAACTTTGCACATCCATAAGTGGGCGTCTTCATGCATCCAAGAGGATCCTGATCCTATGGAGTGCACTGACTTCATGTCATGTGATGCTCTTGTTGGAACATCAAGCTTTAACTATGTGCAAGGTGGAAATGATCTTCATCAAATTCATCATTGGAATGATGCCACATATACTCCTTGTAGAGTTTTATTTGCGTTCATTTATTGCATTGAGAGTTTGATCATAGTATTTACCTTTGTAAAATTGAAGAGTAAAATTCTTAAAAGCAAGGAGTTAGAAATAGTTGGGATTGATTCTCAATCAATCAATCAAAAGATAGATTTGATTTTAATTTTCTCTTTTCCTAGATTCTAGGAAATGATTTCGATCAATCTAAACTACCAAACTTGCCTAATTTCGAATTCAAATCCATGAAGAAAAGGTGTGGATAGATGCTCAAGAGCTACATGAAGACTCCAAAACATTTTTACATTGAGAAAGAGTCATTATTTGAAGCAATATATATACTCTTTCATCATTGCTTGGTGCCATTTTTGTTTACTACTCCTTCCTCAGACTTAGTCAACTTGCAGAGAGTGTTGCTCTCTCTACAAAGCTCGAACTCCAGTGTTTAAGCCCTCATTGGAAAGGTATTACTGTCTAGATTATGTGTATACATTTCATATAATTTGGTTCATTAGTTTTAGAGAAATTCAAGTTTTTTAGTCTCAGGGTCATTCTTTGCAACTCCCTGAAAAATCGGGATGACACCAATTTAGTGTTAAGGTGATTGCTCCTTGTTTGGTGCATATAAATTAAGGATTTTATACATTATAGCAAGCCAACACTATGTATGACATGCACTTAAGAGGAATTTTTCCAATTCTTACTGTGCTGGCTGCTCTCAGTGTTTGAAGTCACAACTTCCATCCATTTTTAAAAGGTTTTTTGTGAGCTAGTCAAGGTGCAAGTTATCTATTTTGCATCAACTTGTTCTTGTTGATGTTCCAAAGTACCTATTGGGTTTTATTGCACTAACCACAAGCCTAAAAGGTCTACTTTACATATCCAAAGAGATAGGGTTGGTCCTATGTTGGTTTGCTAGGCCAACTTCACCACTTGACAACTCAAATTTCTAAGCCTGTACAAGCTTCTCCAACTTCTTTCAGCTCTAAGGATGGGGTTCCACTGTAAGGGGGGTATGTCTCTATGTGAGTAGTCCTTGAGATGACCTTATTGGTGAATCTTAAATGTTGAAAGTACAAGGAATTGGTTCCCATATCTTGTACTATCTGTATTTGCCTCATGAATGGTCTACCTAAAATCATCTCATATGTGTGGTTCTTGTTAAAGTCACATATGGCGAATGAGTGCTCAGACTCTTCACCACAAGTAGTGAGAGTTATTCCTAAAAAAAACCCTAATGGTATCTCAATGTGACTATCAACCATTTGCAATTTCATTATCATTGATCAGAGTATTGGCTTACCCCAACGCTTCCATAAGGAGGTGGAAGCAATGGTGACTCCCGCACCCGAGTCCAAAATAACTTTCATTGTGTACTCCTGATAAGTGATGGGGAGATAGGTATTTCCTTCTTCTCCTTTTCTCACATCTCCTATACTATCCAAGGGTATTTTTTGGATGGTCTTATGCATTCCTACCTTGTTGGAAAGATGGATGGATACCTCAAGGAAGTGAGGTGGTACTGCTAAAACCTGCTTTGTACCTACCCTAAATCACTTCGTAGTTTCATAGTAGGCCCTTTTAGCTTGCAAATGACACCAAGAAAGTACCTATGTACTTTGGAGTTGATGCTTGAAACAATTGAATCAAAACAGATTACTTCATGAGTAGCTAGTGTCACAAAACTTGCTATTTTAGTCTACACACCTACTCGTTATTTTGCTCAGTGCTCATAGTAGAGTAACAATTGATGCAATTTCTTTTGTGGGTATTCATTAGATAGCTAATTATTGCAAGTGGAATCAACTAAGATGATGAACTATGCTATGAGAAATGAATTTAGCAATCCAAGGCTTACCCCCGACTTTCTAGGGACTGAACAATAGATGACCAACGAGCACTTCGATGATGATAAGATGGCTGAACCAAATGCTTTGAAACTTTGGTAGCATAAAATAGACTTCAGTTGGTTCCAAAAGCTATAGATCATGCAAAATGGTTGAGAACTCGCTGAGATATGACCAGAGAAAGTTCACTGTTCTGAGTAGTCATAACATAGGAGTAGACATATATGTTCAATGAAGTATATGTATTATAACACATGATTATACAAGATCATTGGCATTGTAATGATGCTCAATGATGGTGGAATGAGTAAGCTAGGTGTAAGCTACTCAACTCCTACAAATGATCAATGGAAGAGCTCTCAAAAGAGGCACACAACCGCGAGTTTCTACAAGCATTTTTATAAGTGTTTTCATCTAAGTTTGAATTTGAATTTCAACTTGGCTTCAACTAAAAGTGACTCCTCTAATTTAGGAGTTCCTTCCATTGAAAATTCGTAGTTTTTGTTCTTCCTAACTCCACGAGAGTTTGGCTTTTTACAAGATTCTCTCAAGGTATAAACCTTTTACAATGGTAAATGATCAAACAATTACAAGCTATGGTTCACATGAGTTATCAAATGCTTCCACATATAGTCTTCCATGCTAAGCCAAATGTGAAGGCTTGGAAATTTGCACTAACAACTCCCCCTCAAGCCAAACATCTTGTCTTGCACATCTTCATCAATCTTCTTGAATATCCTGCAATCCAATCATGGTTTTAAACCTGCAAAGCTTAGTATCATCAAGTGCTTTGGTTAAAAAATCTCCACATTGCATGTTTGTAGATACATATGCTAATTGAATCTCTTTGCTAAAGAGTTTCTCTCTAACATAGTGATAGTGCACTTCTACATGCTTGGTCCTTGCATGGTAAATGGGATTGGCTGCAAGATGCAAAGAACTAATGTTATCACCAAAGATCATAGGTGAATGAGTGTGAAGTCCCAAATCTGAGTAGAGCAATCTAATCCAAATAGCTTCTTGTGTAGCATTTGCTAATCCCCTGTATTCAGCCTGTGTTGAAGATAAAGCAACAATTGGTTGCTTCTTAGAAGACAATGAGATTGGCTTATCACATGCAAAAGATAAATATCCAGAAGTACTCCTTCTGTCATCCTTACATCCTGCCCAATTTGCATCTGAGTACAACTTTATGTCCAAATCTGATGTGTATGGGAAGTAAAGTCCTTGGTTTTGAGTACCTTTGAGATACTTCAAAATTCTTTTAGCAGCTTCCAAGTGAGGTGCTCTGGGTTTATGCATGAATTGACTCAGAACACTTACTCCATAACATATGTCAATCCTTGTTAAAGTTGCATAGTTTAGACTCCCAACTATGCTTTGGTAACCTGCAATGTCTTCAAGCAAATCCCCTTCATGAGCACTCAATTTATGATTTACCTCCACAGGGGTGCTAGCTACTTTTGCATTCTCCAAGTGAAACTTCTTCAACATGTCCTGCACATATTTCCTTTGAGTGATGTAGATTCCAAAGTTAGTGGATACTAACTCAAGTCCAAGAAAATAATTCAAAAAACCTAGGTCACTAATTTTGAATTCTTGCATCATTTGGTTTTTTATTTTTTTGAAGCCATTAGCATCACTACCTATAAGAATGATGTCATCAACATATACACATAAATATATCATTTTTGAATTACTCCTCTTGAAAATAGAGAAGAATCTGACTTGCTCATCATGAATCCTTGGTCTTGAAGATAGGTTGTTAACCTATGGCTCCATGCCCCAGGCGCCTGCTTCAAACCATAAAGATCTTTGTTCAATTTGTATACATGATCTACCTTGTTTGGATCTTCATAACCAAGAGGTTCGGCCATGTAAACCTCCTCTAAAATCCACCCATTGAGAAAAGCATTTTTCACATCTAGCTGATACATATTCCAATTCCTAGATGTCACTACACTTACCAATACTCTGATGGTTGGCATCTTAGCCACAGGTGAGAAAGTTTCTTTATAATCTACTCCTTAGGTTTTTTCAAAATTCCTTACCCACAAGTCTAGCTTTATACCCGTTTATGGATCCATCTGAGTTCCTTTTGATTTTGTAAATCCACCTAGAACCAATTACCTTCATTGATGCTTTCTTGGGTACTAGCTCCCAAGTGTCATTCCCTTGGAGTGCTTCTATTTCTTCATCCATGGCTTCCTTTCATTCTGCTTTGGTTCTTGCTTCTTCATATGAAGAAGTTTCTTCAAGTGATGAATCCCTAGCAAGATAAATAGAATGCTTAGTGACTAATGAAGTATCATAACCATATCTGATTGGCTTCTTACTCTCTCTTTGTGATCTCCTTATGGCTTGGTTGGATGACTCGGGTATGTCCTCCAACCTCTTCATCTTGGCCTTGCCTTTTGATTTCCATGCTTTGAGCTCTTCCAAGTTGATGGTATCCTCCTCATCTGATTTGATGTCTTCAATTATGCTTGGCTTCTCCTTGGTGAGGCTTGGAAAATTTTACCTTCCAACATTCACTTTCAAACCAAGAATCATTCTCATCAAACAAAAAATCTCTATTGGCCATAAATCCTTTGTTGGATGGATTATAAAACCTGTATCCTTTTTTATTTATAGCATACCCTATGAAGATGCATTTCTTTGCCTTAGGGTCTAACTTACCTCTGATTTGAGATGGAACATGCACATAAGCAACACAACCAAATATTCTGCAATGTTCAAGTGATGGTCTCCTACCATGCCATGCCTCATAGGGGGTCATCCCATCTAGGGACTTAGAAGGTAACCTGTTAATAAGATAAGTGGCAGTAGAAACACTCTTTGTCCATAAGTAATTTGGCAACTTCTTTTCATTAAGCATTGATCTAGCTGCTTCCATAATAAATCTATTCCTCCTCTCTGCTACTCCATTTTGCTTAGGGGTATATCTGGTATTAATCTACCTTTTGATACCTCTATCCTACAAAAATGCATCAAATTCATTGGAGAAGTACTCACCTCCCCCATCTGACCTTATCCTCTTTAGACTCTTTCCTGTTTGATTTTCCACAAGTGCAAGATACTTCTTGAAGCAACTGAACACTTCATCCTTATGTTTCATGAAATACAAGATAGTCCATCGATTGAAATATCAATAAATGACACATAGTACCTTGAGCCTGAAATTGAAGGGTCCTTGCTTGGTCCCCACGCATCTTTGTGGACAAGCTCCAAATAATCCTCATGCATATAGCCTTTCTTTGTAAAGGGTAACCTGTGTGATTTACCAAACTGACATGCACCACATTTATAGATCATGTGTTGCATGTATACATTAGGTATCCCAAGTACACATTGATCTCAAGATTCTCTCAAGGTATGAACCTTTTACAATGGTAAATGATCAAACAATTACAAGCTATGGATCACATGAGTTATCAAATGCTTCCACATATAGTCTTCCATGCGAAGCCAAATGTGAAGGCTTGGACATTTGCACCAACATACGTGAGAGGGTGGCTTAGTCATTTTTGGCATTGATTAACTATGTGTTTCCATAGTTCTGTTTTAACTTTGAGTAGCTCCGAAATGACACTGCACTTTTTGTGTTCTTCACTACTTCACTATTTCTAGGTAAGACTAAGTATTTGATTCTTACCATGACCATGGGTTCTCTCATATGGATAGACTTAGACTCCCATGGGCATGTGAAATGATGCAATTCCTACAAGTCTAATCATTTGCTTGATTGCACATCTTCTTGCTCCCTATAGATTGATAGAATGTCTTGTGGGAATTGAACATGTAGGTAGCCCATTAGCTCAATGGGAAGAGGATTCTCACTCTCCTTGGCCCATTTCTCCTTTTCAATCTCTCTTAGGAATTCTTGTGGGTATTAATGCACAGAAGAAGGGATTCCAACATCAGTAGAAGTAGGAGCATAGGTTTACTTGGGAGGAAGATTCATCCATTCACTTCTAGGGATATTCATCTATGATGTGGTTGACTTTCCCGATTTGGCTATTACCTTCTCTAGTCTCTCTAATAATCCATCAAAGTGCAATTGTGCCTTGGCTGAGTTAGTGTAATTGAAAAGAGGACTGGCCTAAAACATCGTTTGAGCCAGTTCTACCATCTTCGCACATAGTTTTTTTCTTTCAATCTCTAGTTCATTTCTAGGGTAACATTTGTCATGTTCGATCACATTTTATCCTTCTTGGATTCTAGCCTAATATGCTTTAAGCATCATATCAAAATCTTTGAGAGTAGGATCTACTAAGAATGATCATGATCTAGGTGATGATGGGGTTATATGATCAAGACAAAATCTAAAAGAGAACAAGCAAAGCAATGACATATTGGCAGCCTAAAACCTCTTCGTGCGACATCCATGGGTGTCAAACCCAACCTTGACCAATGCACAACATATGTTCAAAATGCACATCAAGTATGCATGCAACTAGGGCCTCGTCTAAAGGCCAAGCATTAGGCACCTTAAGTTCAACCCAAGCACAAAGAGGGCACATGTAAATACATTATAAAAAATTGCTTTTCATTTTTCTTTTTTCAATATTGGTGGACAAAGGTATCATCCATTGCAATGGTTGATGTAAAGGAGAAGACTTGTGGAGTTGCACAATTGAAGAAAGCCTCATCATCGCCTTACCCTTGAGCACTTTGCTCAAGATACATCCTATTTTGCACCATTGTTTTGTGTATGCATTTTTAGAGTATGTATAAGATAGGGTCTCATCATAAGACCATGCATAAGCACTTTTTTTGTTTACCACCCATGCACCCTTAGTCCCCACTCATGCACATGGACTAAGAAGAGATGAATTGATTTCATCTATATGTATCTATCATGTACATTCCATCATTCCATCCTCACACATCATCCACATTTCATCTTTACATTGCCATGGAAAAAAAGGGGAGGAGAAGATAAATATATGCTAGCATATTCTACAAAAGGCAAAAGAACCAGATAAAAGGTGGTGGAGTAAAAAAAAAAAAAAAAGCAAAAACCAAGATGAAGAAAAGCAACAAAGTGATGTACTCCAATGACACAAGATCATGCACTCAAAAGAACTTCTACATGCTCTTCCACAAAAAGCTCCATACTTGCAAAGGCTTTGTCAAGTATGAAAAAGTCAAGGAGTGGGGGAGTGTTGACAACATAACATATATTTCTTGGATCCACTCTTATTCATCACCATTTGTACCTTTTTCAACTTTTAAATTAGTCTAATAAGCACTCTTGTAGAGGTGTGTGTGAGTTCCACACTAGCTAATAAGTGAGATTCATTCTCCTTTTAGTTGAGAAATCCCACATATCATGGATTTTTCCCATTCTATATATAAAGAGGTCACTACCTCTCTTTTTGGGGGAGCATTCTTGGAGATAATGAGATCATGCTAGTTTGTGGAATACTTGGATAGCTCTTGTTGTCTTCTTGATGTGTTTGTGTGCTTGTTCCTTTCTTATCTCATGCTTATGACTCATTATTTTGTTGATTAGCAACATGATTATGCATGTGATTAAGCTTGCATGTGTCATTAATGATGGTTTCATCTTATTTTATGTGTAGCTTGTTTTTAATGTCGTGCTAACGAAGCACCATTGTGTCTGCTATATGTTTCTATGTGATATTTGGGTCTCTCAAGATGCTCCTAGGTTTGAAAAATATGATTTGTGATGCTATAACATCAACACATTCCCTCAGAAGGAATTTTTCAAATTGTAATTGTGTTGGCTGCTCTGACTATTTGAAGCTGAAGCAACCATCCCAAATTAGAAGGTTTTATGAGCTATTCAAAGTGCAACTCTATCTATTTTGTATCAATTGGTTCTTATTTATGTTCCAAAGTACCTATTAGGATAAATTGTGTTAATCATAAGACTACAATATCTTTTTGACATTTCCAAAGAGCTAGGGCAGGTCCTATGCTGGTTTGTTGGACCATGTTCATCACTTGGAAACTCAAAATTTTCACCTTCCTCAAGCTTTTCCAAGTTTCTTCAATGGTATCAAAGCTCTTTAAGATGGGATGTGGATTTCCTTACCTCAACATGGATGTGCAAACTCCATATTTCAACATATTTCTTAGAAAACTCTTCAATAAAGAGGCCAAAAATGACATTAAGGAAGGTAACTCTTATCAAGTTCATCCAACAAGTGCTTTGATAAGAAAGATAAGAAGCATAAAGGCAAGAAGAAGGAAGAAGAAGAGATTTCCCACGCCAACTATACAAGCAATAGCAAGTGGAAAGGGAAGAAGAAAGGACCAAAGCATGACAAATCCAAAAGTTAGAATATTCAACCTTGTTCCATCTGTGATAAGACTAAGCAAACCACTCATAACCGTTGGTTCAATAGAAAGACCCAAAAAGGAAGTGGAAGATGTGGATATGGCAACAATAGAGGTAGATGATACCAAAAACATAATAAATGTAGGCCAAATAGTTGAGAAAGGCTTGCAAGTTAGGTTCACCCAACATGGAGCTTTTGTAGAAGAACCATGTCAAGGCTTCAAGAAGATAGCTAGAGGTGAGAAGCATGATAGGCTCTTTACATTTGAAGTAGGAGAAACCAAGAACATATCTCTTTTTAATTTTGGGTCTCAAACCCCAAGTGAGCTTGAAGTGTGGCATAAGAGGCTTGCTCATGTGAATGAAAGAATCTTGAAGGATATATGCAAGGATCAGAGTGTTCTAGGGCTGCTAAACATATCAAAGAAACACATGATCAATAGATGTGATGCTTATCAAATTGGGAAGGCACAAAGACAACCATTCAACTACAAAGGTTGCATCCACAACAAATTTTTGGACTTAGTACACACCTTGATCCTGCCAATAACCCTCATTGGCAGGATCAAGGTATTCTATTTCATTTATTGATGATCATAGTAGATGGACCATTTTGTACTTCATGAAGAGTAAGGATGAAGTGATTGATTGCTTCCAAAAGTATCTAGCACATGTGGAGAATCATAGAGGTAGATCATTGAAGAAAATTAGATATGATGGAGGGGTAGAATACTTCTCCAAAGAGTTTCATGAGTTCTTATAGGATAAAGGCATCAAAAGGGAAGTGACTACTATGTAGTCTCCTCAATTGAATGGAATTGAAGAGAGATGATGCAAGATCTTGGTTGGATCAGCTTGAACAATGCTTGAAGAAAAGAGGTTACCACATTATCTGTGGGTAGAAGCTATTTCAACTATTGTGTACCTTGTCAATAGACTTCCATCCAAATCACTTCAAGCTATGACTCCTTATGGAGAATGACATGGAAGAAAACCAAGTATAGGATATTGCAAAGTGTTTGGTTGTTTAGTTTATGTCCATATACCTTCACAAATCGGTGCTAAGCTAGATGAAAGGGCAAGAAAGGTGGTATTTATTGGATATGATTCAACTCAGATGGGTTACAAGTTCTACAACCCTTCTACCAAGAAATTCACTACAAGTAGGGATGTTGTGTTTGAAGAACACAAATCATGGTATCATGAAGACAAGGAGAAGGTAAACTTACCTAATGATCTTAATTTTGATTTCCATATGAGTGAAAGCATGTTAATGTTTACAAAAAAGTGAATTTTGGGACATTGTTAATTAGCCAGAAAAAGCCAACCCTTCTTAGCTAAACCTATATGTATGACTCATTAAAAGAGAAAATTAAATGTATTAGTGGCGAGCACGAGGGTATGCATATTCTATATGGAGCATTGATGATGGACACCATCATTATCAGGAGTTTTTCTAGACGATGCATCTTCAGTGGGTAATATTGAGAGAGATTGTTTTTCAAGGAGGAAGTTCATGAGATAGAGAAGAAACATTAGAGTTTAGTAGAGAGGAAGAAAAGAGAGGAGAGAAAATCTTTGTAGATGAGGTAAACCAAGAAAATAAATCGGATATGCTTTGAGAGAGGAATGCAATATCGACATTTGGAGAAAGGCATGAAAAGGAAGACAAATGAATTTGATTGGGAGTATTTAGTGTGTCATCATATTATGCTATTAATTAGGAATCAAGTAGGATATTGCTTTGACCTTTATACATAGGAAGTTTCCCATCATAATTTGTGAAAGAGATGGATAGTTCTGTTGGAAAATGCTACAAATTTTGAAACTCTTTTATCTAGATTCGCAAGCTCTTGATGCTAAATGTATCCTAACTGCATAAAAATCTCTCATTTGCTAAGTGTGATTCCAATGCATTTTTGTTACTCGAATTGTTGCTTAACTTGAAGTTCAAGAGAAGACTACATACATTTCAAGGGAAGAATTGCAAAGTGCTTGACTTTGCACCACTACCATTGAGGAATGTAATGAACTGGTGTTTTTAATTCATATGATTCATAACATCTTAGTAACTTTTTGATACCCAATATCAGGTGATAATGATAGATTGTATGGGCCATTATTGGATGTGTAGTACTATTAAAAAAAAACTGTGTTTGTAATTGAAATGGCAGTTTTAGATTGTCAAAAACAAGAATATAATTACCTTTGTGAATTACAAGCTTAGGTTCTCATGAATCATCAAGTGCTTCCATACATTGTCTTCCATGCTAAGCCAAATGTGTAGGCTTGTATATTTACACCAACAACAACATCACATGACACAGAGTTAGTGCACTACATAGGATCATGATCCTCTTGAATGCATGAAGACACCCACTTTTGGATGTGAAAAGGTGCAGTAGAAGAAGAGAAAACAATAACTAGATGAGAAATAGGTACAAAGAAGCACCCTAGGTCAATTTAGGACTGCACTTGTGCATCAATGGTGTTCCTTGATGACAAATTTGAACCCCATGGTTAGGCCAAAATTCTAGCCACAATGGATGTAGCTATGAAAGAAGAATAGTAGAACCCAAATTGTGATCAAGATGGCTATGACATTTAAGTTTTCACGATAGAACCAATCATGTATGATTTGGTTATTGAAGAGTGTGAACCTCATATGAGTGAACATAGGGAAGATGGTGATGACGATGAAGAGTGTTGGCCGGCAATCATGATTTGGTAGAGAAGAGAGCCTGAGAAGATCAAAACAAAGAGAAGAGCAACAAGGGATAAGGAGATAGAGCACTCAAGCATAATCTAGCAATAAGGCCCAACCAATTTTTCACATGGATCTAACTTTACATCAAACAATGATTATTATCACAACACTCACAATATAAATACCATTTTAGGTAGATTAAACTCCATTTTCTTCAAGACGAGGGGTTTGAGTAGTATTAGAAGTATTTACATACTAAATTTCATGATTTTCAGACTCCGTTTGAGCCCTCAAATAAGCCCTAGAACCTAATTTTTAACTAGGTTGGACACTAGGTCTGGACAGGGCCAAAGCTACTGAAAAACTAAAAAAAGAGCTAAAGAGCTCATTTTTGAGGTTGGCTTGGTAGAGATTGAAGCTTTTGTAATATATTTATTTTGTAATTGAAAGAGTTCCATTGTTCAACTCTTTGTTCATGTCTTTTGTGCATGTGTGTGTATGTGTGTGCATGCTTTTGTGCTCTCACTCACTCACTTGTGCACTTGAATTGCTCTTGGTCATCGTACCACCCTCATGTCTCTGTAGATTGACAATTATGAGGTGGATCTCCTCACATTGGTACTTGCCATTGTGCTAGAGTTACAACAAATTTGGCATCCTTGTCGAGGAGCGAGCTTCAAGGACAAGCATGTGATGATAAGACATAGAGTTGCGACATTGGAGTCATAGGTAATTTGATTATTTTTCAGTTTTTTTTTTTACTTTCTTCATCACCATAATCATCCTCATCATTTCCCACCTTCATCTCCTTCTTCACTAAATTTTTAGTTTTTTGGTCATATTTCCTTTCCTACCTCATTCCCCTCATTCCATTTGTGAGAGAGCGAGCAGTAGAGGGCTATTGTGCATTCAATTTTCATTTTTTTATGAGCATTTCTTGCAGGTTTCAGTTGTATCATAATCTCCAACAGCTTCCACAAGTACGATAGACCTTTGCACAATTTTCGAGATGATAAACTCTATCTATCGTGATAGACAGAGAAAGTTAGTATTTCTTGTTTTCATCCATTGCATGATAAACCGCACCACTAGAGCATCCTAAATCACTAGAAACATCATGAAAATTTGTGGTTTTTTGTTCTATCATGATAGAACAAATCCATGATAGATGATAGATGATAGATGATGGACACCATCTATTGTGATAGACACCATCTATCACAACAGACACTCAGACCAAAATCCATGATAGATGATAGACAATGGACAACCATCTATCATGATAGACCAATTCCATGATGGACACCCATCTATTGCCATAGACACCATCTATCATGACAAACTGAAATCCACGATCGACAATAGCTGACAGATGACAGACACTATCTATCATGACAGACCTAATTCATGATAGACACCATCTATCATGAGAAATCAAAATCTGTGATAGATGATAGATGACAGATACCATCTATCATGATAGAAACATGTCTATCGCAATAGATAGGACCCATGATAGACATTTTTCTATCACGAGAGACATAGTCTACCATGACAAGTTGAAATTTGCAACATATAGACTCATCATTTGATGATCATGCTTCCTTCTCTTGTGTAGAAGGGATTGATTTTGGGTCAGGTTCATAGTGAAGTGCTCCTTTGCCTCATGATAAATTGGAAGCTCTCTTTTCCTCCATTGCATGTGGCTGATCCTCCTTAAACACCACATCATGACTCACCATGATCTTCTTAGCCTCAAGGTCATAAAGCTTATAAACCTTCTTATCTTCACTATACCCTAAGAAGATACATTTGATGCTTTTTGGCTGAATCTTCTTTCTCTCCCTATCTAGAACATGTACATAACATTCACTTCCAAATACTTTGAAATGGGAAACAGATGGCTTTTTACTAGTGTAGGCCTCTTGTGGAGTCTTTCCATCAAGTGCCTTGGTGTAGCTTCAATTCAAGATATAGACAATAGTGTTGATAGCCACTGCCCAAATTTGATTAGGTAAACCCTTTCCCTTCAACATGCACCTTGCCATCTCTATGACGGTTCGATTATGACATTCTATGAAACCATTCTATTGAGGGCTATGTGCCACTGTGAGTTGATGTTTGATTCCTTTGCTCTTGTAGAAATCTTCAAACTCTTCTGATGTGAACTCACCACCGCCATCTGTCTTGAATTTCTTCTTCTTCTCTATTTTAGTTTCAACAAGATGAAGCCATTCTTTAAACTTACCAAAAGCTTGAGGCTTATTAGGAAGAAGATACACCCACATCTTGGACCTGCTAAATTCATCAACAAGTAATGGGAAGTAGGAAGATCCACCCAAGGCCTGTGTAGGCATTTTTCGGCACAAGTTAGCATGCACCGACTGTAGAGGATAGCTTGCTCTGTTCTTGCTTTCTTCTGGAAATGTCTTCCTCTATTGTTTGCGCATCATGCAAGCTTCATGTGGTTCCTTCATTTCTACAATTGATGGTATAAGTCCAACCATACCTCTATGATGCATCTCCTTCAATTTAGGGTGAGGCCGAATCTCTCATGCCATAGCTTACTTGTGCCCACACTTGTAGTGGCTGCAAGAGATGACAACTCATACAAGTTGTTCCTCCTTATGCCGGTTCCAACAAAATTGTTATTACTATCCATAATCTTAGCTCCTGTCTTACTCAAAGATACTTGATGACCTTGATGAGTTATAAAAGCTACTGAAAGGAGATTTTTTTTTAATTTGTGGAACATACAAAACATTTGAAATCTTTCTCACATCCCCATTAGAATTAATGAAAGAAACTGCACCTTTGCCCTCTGCAGGATATCTTGCATTGTTGCCTACCTTTACTATGACGGGTTCCTTTAGAGACTGGAAGGAATTGTAAATGTCAATTATGCTCATCATGTGACGAGAGGCACTAGTGTGCAAGACCCATGAGTCATCTATCCCTGAAACTTTATCCCAGGAGCATACCTCCTCTATCATAACAAATAACACAAGCTCTATTTCTACAATGTTGGATGACTTCTTGCCCATGCCACCTTTTGAAGATCCAGTCTTCTGTTTTGCCTTCTTGATGCAACAGTCTAAGATTATTTTTCCTTTCTACATGTAGTTGAAACACTCTCCCTTGAATTTTTTTTTGTCATTCTTCTTTTTGTCTCCATCATTTGATAAGTCCTCTTTGCCTCCTTTGGCATTTGCTATGAATGTAGCATCTTCTTTGCTGCCATAATATGTTGAATGAGAGTCATAACACTATCAGTGGTACTTGTAACTAGAGCACAAAGTGATTCTCATTAGGAGGAATCATTTGACCAAGCTTATTTGGATCAGGTGTTTCTTGGGGCTCATGATCAGTCCCAAGAGTAGTCTCGAGAAGCTCATATGAATCAAGGATAGAAGCAATTTTAAACTTCCATAGGGTATAGTTTGTACCATCAAGTTTACCTTCCATGAAGGTTGGTGGTCCTATCTGCAATGTTGGGATGACCAGCATCATTGCTACTCTTAATTGTGCTCCACCTTCTCTTGTTGATGAACCACCTTGATTCCCAATTGTAGATGATGATGTACCAGTTGACATCTTTTCTCTATTGTCATTGAAATCTCTACAACCTCTGTGTTTTTGCTTCTGCACCACTCATAGGCTCCTGAGCTCTGATACCATAAAAGAAAATAACAACACAATTGAATAGACTAGTAGAGAGAGTTAATGGAAAAATGCAGACATAGATAGATGCAGACTGAGAGATAGAGAATTCAAATTCTTAGATTGTCAAAGCATAATGCAGTTACAGTGATGGTGTTGTCCACCCATGCGCTCCCAATGTGTAGCTTAGATGAAAATCTAGAAAAAATCTAGATGAAGGGCTTACTAGTGTGCAATGCTATGTAAAGCTCAACTTGGGACATGCTTATTTAGCTTTTAAAAGGGGGGCTAGTATAAATAAACATAGTCGGTGGGTACAAAATACTCGGCAAAACATACAATCTGACAATATTTCCATGACCAGCAGACCTACCATTTCAGCCCTATGGGTTGAGGAATAGGCCCCTAGGACTTTGCAGAAGGGGGCAAGCCCCCCTCTGTACTCCCCCCATTAAGGTTCTATAGGGAAAGCATGTGGCATCACAAAACCTTTAGTTTTCCCTTGAATGGTGACCCAATGGCCCGAAAGTTTATGCCCTACCTAACCTAATGGCTAAGCTCACAAAGATCATCTATTACCATCAACAGTCACACATAGACCTCATCTAACTTGGAAGTTAGGGTTCTAGAAATGTTCAGGGTCTCACAGTGGCTTCTCCTCATAATGTGGGCCTTAAAACTTAGAGCACCATAAATCATTTGTGGTCACTTGAGGGTGGATTATTGAGCATATCTAACATCTATAGCCACACTCACTTTAGTACCATGTCAAGAGAAAGGAGATAAGGAAGCGAGCTCACTCAGACACTCTCACACTCAAAGAGGAGCACACACAGAGAGGCAAGGAAGAAGAATCTTCTTCTTCTTCTTCTTATGTTACATAAAGATAATATACAAGAATGACCTAATACAATAATACAACTAGTGTAGTGTATAAAGAAAAGTGCATAAAGAAAATCCTAATGTCCGTGAATGAGTGAGTTCATAAGAAACAAATTTTCCATTACTTTGGGTAGATAAATCTAGTAAATCTCAACAAATTATCCCTCGCATATACCGGCATGACCACTATACATGTGAGGGAAATGAAAAAGTGATACGTGCCATCGTGGATCATCACATGTTGAGCTTGACATCTCAAGAGATAGGACAACCATAGAGAGTCAAATAAGATCTTTGAAGGGGTGGAATGAGAGGGATAAAAGAGAAATATTTATCTTGCCTCAACATACTATAAATACAATAATAGGATATATATAGGATCTTGATAGATCAAGGGATCTTTGGGAAACCTTAGAAAGATTATATTGAATAAGAAAAATCTAGAAAGGTTCAAATAAAAAATGAGTTGAATAATCTAAGAAAGGAACCAAATAGTGGTATCAATGGCCACAAAAGTTAAAATATATTTTTGATGCCCTAGAATCAATTGGTAGTCCGATTGAGGATGATGACCTAGTGGCTCATACCCTTGATGGTTTGAGGGATGGGAAAATATGAAGACACTTCGCTACATAAGTCTATGTGAGGGACTCACTGCCTTATTTTGAGCAATCACTAACACTTATAATCATTGAAGAAATGAAATTGGGGGGAAGTTCAAACGATGGATGTAGAAGTTTTCTATGTAGGTAAGCCAAGAAGTAGAGGGAGAAGAAATGGAAAGGTGTTGGAAGCAGCCAGAGGCACAGACGACGCGGAAGCATGTAACGACGGAGCAGTGAGCCAGTGGAATCTTTTTTCAAAGAATCATGTTCTAAAAATACTTTTCAAAAACCTCCAACAGTGATTTTTATCACTATTGTAACATATGTAACATAGAAAACCCCATTTTGTAATCCATAGCTCCATTTTGTGCAAGCCGAGGAGTCCTCGAGCTTAAGGAGCTTAGGTAGAACATGCGTATCAATTTTCGTTATTTTTAGACACCGTTTACCCTTCCAAATAGCATGTAGGACCTAATTTTTAACTAGGCCGGTCACTAGATGTGAAACCGGTCAAAACTAGTCTAGAAACTATAAAAAGAGCTAGAGAGCTCATTTTTGAGTTGGTTAGTTGGCTAGTGTGAGCTTAGAGTTCTTTTGAGCTTGTAATAGTGTTCTTGAGTAATAGAGCTAATTTCCCACCTTCTATTGTGTCTTGCTTGTCTCTTCGTAGTGTGTGCGTATGTGTGTGTGCATCTTTATGCTTCTCACCTTCACTCTCACTTCATCTCACATTCACGATCTTCATATCACTCCTATCTCTTCCGCGGATTGACAATTAAGGAGGTGAAGCTTCTTAACGTGGTACTTACCATTGTGCTAGAGCAACACCAAATTTGGCGCCGTTGCCGGGGACCGAGTCTAGGACGAATGTGTGATGGTAAGAGTATAGCAAGAAGTGGCGTTGGAAGGTAAAAATTTCAGTTTTTGTTGTTGTTTTTACTTAGTTTTTAGTGTTTTTCACCTCCCCCACACTCCATCTTCATCACCGCATCATCATCTTCATCTCCAAAAAAAATCAGAAAATTCACCATATCCACCCATTCTCCTCATTTCCCCTCATTTGTGTATGCGAGAGAGTGAGAGAGAGCTTTTGTGCTTGTGTGTGCTTTTGCTTTCTTGAGTTTTCTTGTAGGTACAGAGCTCCAGTGCATCAGGAAAGCTTGGAAAAGGTAAAATTTTCAGTTTCTGTCAGAAATTTCCGACTGTGTCAGACCATCGCGATGGTCTGCAAAGTTCGGAATTTGAAGAAGGCGAGTTCACCACCGTGTAGGCGACCCCTGCGTGTGTAGGAATCCATAGCTGCATCTCAAAAAATCATACTTTGGTGGACCATCGCGACGGTCTCAGACCATCGCGATTGTGTCACACCATCGCGATTGGCTCACGCCATCGCGACGGCTCGGCCGGACCATCGCGACGGTCTCACGCCATCGCGACGGTCTCACGCCATCGCGACGGTTCATTTGGACCATCGCGACGGTTCGCGGACCATCGCGACTGTTTGGTTGACCCCACACCATCGCGATTGGCTCACGCCATCGCGCCGACGGTGCCACGTGGCAAGTTGGACCATCGCGACGGCTCGCACCCTTGCACCATCGCGACAACCCGAAATTTTGGACCATCGCGATTGGCTCACGCCATCGCGCCCAGACCATCGCGATTGGCTCAAGCCATCGCATCTGTGACCATCGCGACGGTTCACTTTGGACCATCGCGATTGTTCACGTTGACCGTTGACTAACGCCATCGCGATTGTCTGCCTGATCGAGCCATCGCGACGGTTCACACTCACGCCATCGCGATTGTCCACTTTCACGCCATCGCGACGGTGCACTTCAGACCATCGCGATTGCCCACTTTCACGCCATCGCGATTGCTCACTTTTGGACCATCGCGACCGTGCACTTCAGACCATCGCGATTGTTCACCTTCACGCCATCGCGACGGTCCCAAACTATCGCGATCATCTCAGACCATCGCGATTGTGCACCCCCATCGCAAATTTTAGGGTTTCATTTTTTGGCCAATTTTGGGGCTATTTTTGGGAAATTTTTGGGTGATTAGACTCATAGGAGACCCCTTATCTCATATTTGGAGAAAAACCTGTTTGTCAGTTTTTACCCCCCAGGGCCTGAACAGCCATAACTTTTTCATCCGAAGTCCGTTTTTTGAGCTTAATAGCTCGTTAGAAAGCTCTCTACGAGTACTACGTGACCTCAACTGTTTTTTTCTTAAAGGATACGTCTATTTCTAGATAAGCTATTTTGAGGTTGACCTAGTTTGGGACTAGAAAACCAGGGGGCAAACATTGAAAAGTTGGGCAAAAGGGAAGGGACTTAAAAGGTGTATATACTCAAGCGCTTGATCATCCAACTGTGAATTGGTCTAATATTGGATTTTTCCAGGTCTAGCAAGGGCAATCAAAGGCAACCAAAGCAAGGCTGTGAAGGGCATAAAGCTTGGGAAGCGCGGCTTCTTGGGCATCAGAGCAACCAGAAAAGCTGACTCGAGGTTGGAAGATTACTCAACCCCCTCAGTCAATTCTTAGCCTAGGCTAAACGGTAGTGTTGTGGATTAACGACGATAGGAACGCCTCAAGTTCAAGAGAGTTAAATTTATCAAGTCCAAGACTAAAGATAAAGGTGTGTGACACGAAAACCTAAAGGAAAGAACATAAGTCTGACAAAACGAGAACTCAAAGTACCACGGAAAGTCGAATTCCTGACGCATACATTAAGACAAGAATCTAAAGAAATCTAAAAAGAATCAAGACAGTAATAACAAAGAATCTGTGACGATCTGAGCGTGTACTGAGTGTGCAAGGAACAAAATTAATGAACCTTAGATCGGGCAAACATATAGGTAAGTCAGACCGGCGAAGCCTTAGATCATCAGAGGCAAGTGTAAGAACTACTGCACGATCGTGGGCTCAACAATTGAACACTAGTTATCCCTACGAGAGCTCAGATACTAGCAAATCAGAAATGGCATTTAGCACAGAAAAACCAGAAGGAGGGTCTAATGTAGCCTATTTAGAAAAACGAGAAGTACCCTATAGAACACAACTAGAGTTTCTCCGAACCAACCGATTAGGTGCTCGCATCTATGAGGATGGTTTGCGAAGGCAAGTGGTGCAAATGCACAACCCTGATCAACCCATTGGATTGGAACATCCAGTGGTGAAATTCGAGAGAGACGCATACATAGACAAGGAAGGAACAATGTACATATTAAGTACGCAGCCAAACAATACCAACGAGTTTGGCGTGATTCAACCAGAGACGGAAGCAAAATCTCAAGGAAAAGAACCATTAGAAGAGCCTAGAACACCTAGAGGGAAATCTGTACTGACACGAGTACTAATTCCAGACTGGATCCCTCAAGACAACAGAAGCATAGAGTTGTTTGTAAATAAAGAAACTGATGAAGCCTTTTGGAGATACAAGACAGAACTACTTAGTGAGGTAGGTATCATCACTATATACGAGTTCAAGGACCCGGATACACCTGGAAAGGTTGTATACCTGGATGAAACTTCAGAAAGAGTCTTTGTGGTGCCTGACCACGCTAAAAACACATACACGTGGAGAGGTGAATTGGTATTCCCTCCATCTAGGACGAACATGAACACAAGTCAACAAGGGGCAGGAACATCATCAGCCCATGGAAATCAAAGAGAGAAAAATAAAGAAAGACCCGATGTAAGCTTCACTCATCCCATAGGGAGAGATAGAACAACCACGGACACTAATAGAGCGGATAGACAAAGAGATCATGGAATACTAGGTGGTAGAGATGATTTTCCTCTACCTAGACCACGTGAATACGCAAGAATATTGAGATCCACTCAATTAGTGAAATCCATGAAGAATTACTTTGATGGGACAGGAGATCCCTATGACCATGTCGCTGAATTCAAGCAAGTACTAAGAGCAGAACAAGTCGAAGACATGTTCACGCAATACAACGCATTTTGACTAACGCTAAAAAATACCGCTTTAACTTGGTTCCAACCTTTGCAACAAAGGCAATTTAGAGACATCCATCACTTTTTAGAGTCATTCATCACTGAATTCTCTAAAAGTGGGATTAGACATGACACGTCTTCGTTGATTCATAGCTTTAAACAGACCCCTCAAGAAACAGTAAGACTGGCAGGACGTAGGTTTAGACAATATGTTGAACGATGTCCAATGCAAGAGCTACCCTCACAAGCCAAGCAAGTGTCATTGTTTTTAGATGGCTTGTTGAGCTCTAAACTAAGCTCCTACGTGTACCTAAAAGAACCCAGAACGCTAGAGCAATGTGTAAGAATTTGTATAGACATTGAGGACAAGTTAGGAGACGAGTTGGAACTCTCAAAGGTTTATAAGGACTCAGACTGTTCATCTCTAGCATCCACAAAATTGCCTAGCTCAATAGAAGACCTAGCAGAAAAAGTGGCTAAGAAATTAGGAGTTTCTAGTAAACCTAGGGTGCTAATGAACAAGCGTTGTTACACCTGTGGTGGTGACCATATGGCAAATGTGTGTCCCAATGCACCACAACCTCAAGCCAACCCTAGTGGCCAATACTGTACAATTGAGAGAAGATACACGAAACATACGGCTCAGGACTGCCCATACAACAAACAGACCGTGAGACAGAACTACCCGCAAGCATACCCGCAGCCAGGTAGGTATCAAGGCCAATACAATGCTCAGCCTTATTACTATAGGCCTCCTCAGAACTACCCATACCAGGCTCAACAGAGACCTCAACCTGTCTTAGCTCAGCAGGCACCCCCACCAGCGAATGTCATCTCAGTCAAATATGCTGCTGCAGAAGAGAATCTAAGTAGGGCCTTAGTGCCTTCTTCACCTTTGATCATAGAGGGTGACCCAAACTCAAACAGTTTTGACTCTACGCATGTAGATAGTCCACCCGCATATTACACGGAGTCACCAGAACACGTGGAGACATATCATTATGATAGTCCACCAGTGGAACCTAGTTGGGAGCCCGACTATGCTAATGTGATGTACACAAACCCAAATCCGCGGCCCCAAGTAAGACAACAAAGACCACAGGGCCCTAGAGGACCATGCTTTAGGTGCCAAGGAGATCATTTCATAAAGGATTGTCCACATCCCCCGATATCAGGACAATCAAAGTATTATAACATCCAAGGCTTTTGTGCTGATTGTGGCAAAGAGCACATAATCAAAGATTGTCCTAAAAATCCGTTAATGCTTCGAATGTGACACCGATCAACGTGATAGGTATTGTAAATAACGCAGATGGATCCAACCCTACATACGTGCCTATCCAAGCTATAACAAGAGCCCAGACGCTCTTACAGAACCAACAGCTTAATCAGGAGAAAGTAGCCGGAACTAGTGAAGTTGCAGAATCTAGCAGTAAAAAGACAAAATCTTGGAAAGATTCTAGAGAAAGAATTAAGAGAAAATGGAGTAAAAAGATAACTGAGTTGGAAGGAAGTTTGAAGGAATCTAGAGCCAAAATCCTAGAATTGACTTCACAGGAATTGAATCAAGAGAATCCAGCTCAGAAATCAGGATCAGTTTTAGCGGAACCCATACCCGAAAATCTAGACATGATGTTTCGTGCATATCAGGCTAGATTAAAAGAGGGACCTCAGGTAGCTGAAATGAGCAAAAACTACCCTCGAGCTGATCTAGAAATTGAGAGAACTAAACTTTGCATGAAGATGGTAGAACTAGCACAAGCTTTGTTTGAAGCCTCTAGATATCTCAATTGGAATAACATGGCAAAACCGGAATTGCATTTTCAAGGACTAATGGAGAGGCTAGAATATTTGATTGAAAGCAAAGAGAAAAAGGATCAGCCTAGGAACCCTATTGTCCCAGAGACACAGGAAAGGAATGCGCCATCCCTGTCTGAAGTACCCAACTCAGAAAGTCAAGACAATTTGTCTTCCATACATAGGTACTCACATGAGTTTTTGAGAGAAATAAAAGAAGAGAAGTGGAGAAAGGAACAAGGAACTCATCCTCCTATTCAAGAAATAGATGACTTGCAGGAACAATTTCCCCAAGACATTCCCTCTATTTACGATGGTGTAGAGGAAGAAGAACTGAGTGAAAACACAAGATTTGGATCTAATTCTTTACAAGAATTACCTCAGTTCACAGGACCTTGGGAAGCAAAGTCTATTAGTATGAGAGCACCCACGATAATAGTGAGGAATGAAGAATCAGTAATCCCTAGAAACACGGAAGTGATTAAGAACACTAAAGTACAATGTAATCTCACTCTAGAGGAGTTGTTAAAGGTAAAACCAGAATTGTGGAAACATGTAGCAAATCAATTCCCTGAGCTTGCTACTACTCCCTCACAAATAGGATCACATAAGAAGGTACCAGAAATACCCGTAGAAAAGATTGGAGATGTAAGTGAAGGAGAGGAAGGTAACACTTATCTTCGATAACCCATCAGGGCTACACCACGAAAGCCATCTTAGATTCAGGAGCCGGCGTAGCCATAGCTACCACCGCCTTATGGAAACGTTGGGGTAAGCCAACATTGAGACCCACCAGGATGAAGCTACAAATGGTTGATGGACACATAGAAAAACCATTAGGCTTACTAGAAGGCATATCTCTCACCACTTGTGGTGTAGAATTTGAGCATACTTTCACCATTTGTGACTTTGCAAAAAACCATGCTTATGAGATGATATTGGGACGACCATTCATGCGTCAGTTGCAAATTGTATAAGATTGGGGAACCAATTCTTTGTACTTGCAACATTTAGGAGTGACTACCAAAGTCAATCTTAAAGACTATTCACATAGAGATGTACCCCCAATACAATGGAATACCATCCATAAGACACCAGTAGAGACGGAATCCGTGCACTCATTAGAATCAGATCCTTCTTGGTTGCATGAGGATACTCATTTATGGATGTGTAAAGTAGCCAAACAAGAGGAAGAAAGGTTAGAAGCCAGGACCTTAGGTGCAGAACAACATCCACGAACCCTTCAAGATCCAGCTTACGCACCTGTAGTATTCCCAGACGAAGAGTTTGAACCCCATGGTTGGGCAGAAATCCTAGCAACCATGGATGTAGCCATCAATGAAGAACAATGGACACCCCACTATGACGAGGATGGCTATGATATCTCAGTTTTCACGATAGAGCCAATCATGGGCGATGCAATTTTAGAAGAGTGTGAACCTAACACTGATGCATTTGAGGATGCAAGCGATTTTGATTTAGAATCAATTATCATGGACCCACCCTTTGCATTAGAGGAAGAATATTTTTTCGAGGTAGAGACTCACACTCAGAGACACGAGGAAATTACGAATGAGGTGAGGTTAGCCACGGAAGTGACTAACAAGAGTGAAGGCAAGAAAAGAAAGAAGAAAGAAACCATGTCAGAAAAAGAAGAATCTTTATTTGAAGTACCCGAGAACTTCAAGAAATATGAAATCGAAGATAGAAGAATCATGGTACGAATGCCTAATAGAAAGGCGAATGACGGACAAGTATATGATAACCGAGAGAAAACCAAGAAAATAATAGTTGCCATAGAAGGAGAAGAAGAGAAATGTACATACATAGGGCATGATTTGACGAAGGAAGAAGAAGAAGAGCTAGTTGCCCTATTGCGCGAATATAGAGATGTTTTTGCTTGGAGTTACAAAGATTTGAAAGGAGTAGATCTAGATATATGTTCTCATAGAATCCCTATGACTCCAGATGCAAAACCGAAACAACAGAAACCTTACATGTACAATGATAACTACGCTGCGAAGATTAAAGAGGAGATAGATCGCTTGATAGAAGCAGGATTCATTTACGAAATTGAGCATACCAAATGGGTATCCCCCATTGTGGTTGTGCCCAAGAAGAATGGAAAATTGCGTGTGTGTATTAACCTTAAAAAAGTTAATGCCGCCACGATTAGAGATAGCTACCCTCTTCCTATCACAGAACATCTATTGGAAAGAGTTGCGGGCAAGGAAGTTTACAGCTTCCTTGATGGTTTTTCAGGCTATAATCGAGTAGCCATTGCTCCAGAGGACCAACACAAGACGGCTTTTGCCACGGAATGGGGCATATTTGCATTTCGTGTGATGCCATTTGGCTTAACAAATGCACCCGCCACTTTCCAGCGACTCATGTGTCATGTTTTCAAGGAATTCTTACGCAAGAGTTTGGAAGTTTATGTCGATGACTTATGTGCACATTCAAATGTAAGACAGACACATATCCCAGAGTTAAGACAAATATTTGACAAATGTCGAGAATATCAGGTTTGTTTGAACCCAGAAAAGTGCGTTTTCATGGTCAGACAAGGCAAAATTCTAGGACACATTGTGTCAAAAAATGGAATCTCTACGGATGAAGAAAAGGTGAAGGTAATTGCAGAATTACCTAGACCAACTAATGTGAAAGAGGTACAGGCATTTATGGGCCATTGCGGTTATTATAGGAGATTCATACACATGTATGCAATCATAGCCAAGCCTTTGTACTCTCTTTTAACCAATTTCGAATGGACAAATGAATGTGAAAATTCATTCAATGAACTTAAACGACGCTTGTGCTCAGCACCTATATTGACTACCCCAGATTGGAGTAAGCCATTCCATGTACATGTGGATGCATCCAATTACGCCATAGGATGCGTGTTAGCACAACCCACAAATGAAGGTAACATAGATCTCCCCATAGCTTACGCGAGCAGACAATTGAACGCAGCAGAAAGAAATTACA
Organism: Ceratopteris richardii; assembly: GCA_020310875.1. Classification (NCBI taxonomy): domain Eukaryota; kingdom Viridiplantae; phylum Streptophyta; class Polypodiopsida; order Polypodiales; family Pteridaceae; genus Ceratopteris; species Ceratopteris richardii. Next base: position 249,166,667 of record CM035406.1, read on the forward strand.
CCACGACGGAACGAGAAGGATTAGGGATGATCTACGCAGTAAAGAAGTTTAGGCACTACTTGTTGGCCAACAAATTCAAGTTCTTTACAGATCATCAAGCCCTATTGTACTTAGTCAACAAGCCATGTAACACAGGACGACTAATACGATGGTTTCTATTACTCATGGAATATGATTTTGAAGTCGTAGTCAGGAAAGGAAAGACACATCTTAGAGCTGACCACCTTTCAAGATTAACCTCAGGAGAAGCTCCTCAAGGAGTAGCGGATGATCTACCAGATGCATACTTGTTTAACCTTGAGATAGCACCAGAATGGGCTAAACCTATAGTCCCTATTCTGACATACGGACCCAAGAATCCTAGGATAAAGATCAAAGAGGGAGAGATTACCAAGTCTCAGAGATACCAAATAATGGCGGGAAGCATATATAAACAGGATAATCAGAAGATTCTTGCTTGTTGTGTAGATGAATCAGAACATGCGAATTGGTTGCAATTAGCACACATAGGTGCATTAAAGCAACATCATTCAAAACATCGAACATTACAGACTCTGCGTAGATTAGGAGTATATTGGCCTACGATGGAAGCAGATGTCTACAAGTTGTGTAAAGAATGCCATGCTTGTTGTGAAAGACCACCAGTAGAGCATGCTACATTATATCATGTGTCTCTCACACCAGACTGGAGTGAACCTTTAGTGACATACTTGAGGACGAAGACATTCCCTCAAGGCATGACCTTAGCTCGACAACGTAGTCTAGAGCAGGAAGCTCAAGACTATTCACTTATTGGCGATAACCTATACAAAAGAGGACGAGATGGATATCTAAGACAATGTGTTCATGAGAGCGATTATCTGAGCATACTAGAGACTGCACACCAAGGTGTTGCTGGAGGTCACTTTGGACCCGATAGGATAATCAAAGCCATCCTCTTTGCAGGATTATGGTGGCCCACTCTTCACATGGATGCTCATACCTATGTAAAGAGATGTGGTGTGTGCCAAAGAACTCAGTTTCCTACTCGCAGAGATGAAATGCCATTGAAACCCATGATGGGCGGACGTGCATTTTCTAAGTGGGGTATAGACTTTGTAGGACCCATTAAGCCCGCTGCAAAAGGTACACATGCTGAATACATTATTGTTGCCACAGATTATCTTACGAAATGGGTAGAGGCAAAAGCCACGAAAAAGAATGATGCACACACAACTGCAAAATTCTTATTTGAAAATGTCTTTACAAGATATGGATTGCCTATAGAGTTAGTGAGCGATCGAGGCACTCACTTTCTAAACCAAGTCATTGAATATTTGTTACAGGATTTTATGGTGATTCACAAGAAATCCGCACCATATCATCCTCAAGCCAATGGTCAGGCTGAAAGCACTAATAAGATCCTTTGTAACCTACTGACGAAACTCGTGAACAACAAACGTTCAGATTGGGACAAACAGTTACACCACGCTGTTTGGGCATATCGAGTGGCCTACAAGACCGTACTCAATGCAACCCCCTTTCAGATGGTTTTTGGTCAGAATGCTGTGCTTCCTTTGGACTTCTTGATACCGACCCTTAAGGTTGCACAAGAACATCAGTGGACCGGCCATGAATTATCAGCGAGAATAATGGACTTGGAACGATTAGGAGAAACCAGGCTAAAGGCAGCAGCAGGCATATACGCAACGAAGAAGCGACAAAAAGCATATTTTGATGCACATGTGAAAGATAAAGGCCTAAAAGAAGGAGATTTAGTTCTAGTATATACGTTGAAACAACACGCACGTAAGTTAGAAAAGCGAGGTTATGGACCTATGATCATTAACAGACTCTCAACAAGTGGAGCAGTACAGTTAGCCACTTTAGAAGGAGATATAATGCCTAATTATATTAGTGGCTGTAGAGTCAAGTTATATCAGGAACCTCTTACTGAGGATATGCTTAGACGACTCACGTTGGCAAAGAAGCGTAAGGTGGAAGAAAATAGAATACGAGCTGAAGCTCAGGCAGAAGCAATAGAACGCATTAAACGCATGAAGTTAAGAAGACAAGGACTAGGGAGAGAACATTATAACCATCTGGAAACTACACCCAGATATCCCATGGCCATGTGTCAAGTAAAGTCAACCACTCATCCTAGTATAGTGGACAGGAGACCATTCATTACAGTCAGGCTAGAGCACGGCAACCCTTGCCAAGAGCTCAGGGCTTTAATTGACTCAGGTGTTGCGACTAGTGCGATTAGATGGTCCCACTATAAGGATTCAGGAATAGAAATGCGGCCAATTGAGGCATACCTCATAGGGCTAGGAGGCATGGAAACCCCTTGCATGGGTGAGGTGGACCTTCCTATCCTCATTAAGGATGTGACCATGACAGTGAAGCTACTAGTGTGCCATGATGACGACCTGATAGAACCCCTAATCCTTGGCCAAGATTGGCTATACGATCACTCAGTGGACCTAAATCTTAGACAAGGCTCCTTATAGATTGGAACCTTAGAGCAGAAGCGAGTGATACCACTTGACTTCTCTAATTGCATTCCGATTGAGGTTTGTAACCCTAGACCCTATGAAACGCATGCGACGGAAGACCGGAAGATCTTGGGTCAGACGAGTCACGTTACGTCTACACCAACCCACTCGGGCTTGGCTAGGGACAATTGTCAATCAGAAGGACGACAGGAGATCTTCCTTGGGGCTTCCTGCAAACTAGAAGGGGCAGCTACCCAACCGCTAGGGCAGATAGACACAATCAGCGGTCAGGTGGGTTGCATCAGCGGCCAAATGAGCACAACACCCTACGGTGCTCATCCTTCCAAACTTGTTGCGGACTGGCCTAGATTAAAGATAAATAACGAGTCACTTCCTAATGGGCAGGTCACGCAAGTGTTGGATCTCCCTTCTTTTCCAAAGCAGAGCGTCCATTGGACCTCTCAAACCCAACCACGAAGGAGTCAACCACAACAGAGGAACCGAGACCGACGACACCACCAGACAAGGCAAAGAAAGCAACAGTATCAACATCACAGAACAAGTGGCACGAAACAAATATGGGTGCCAAAAGGACAGCAACCACAGGCTATTGGCAACACTACAGACAAGAACAGGACAAAGTTTCAAAAGAAGCAGAGTCAGCATCCAAAGTCCCCTCGATCTTCTTCTACAAGTACAAATACTCGGCAGATTTTGATCGCCAAGAAGTATCTTCTCAATCGACCCACACCCACGCAGATTTGGGTACCCAAACAATGTATTATAGCCCAACCCTCTAGCCATGTAATATATACCCCTCCGAAATCTTTTCATCCTTCAATACCACCAAACCCGATACCACTTTTTGTCCCTCAGCAGAAACATACCACACACTCCAAGACTCTTAGGAAATGGATACCAAAACGTATCCAAACGTCTTCTTGTACCCCATTATCTAACAATTCTCCCACCCCGTTTAAACTCCACCCTTGTAATAATTCACCCTCAACCAAACCTTGTATAAATTCACACACCATAACCCCACATCATGCATAATAACAGCTCATCAAGAAATGTATGCATAATCTGACCATGTAGGCGTCTAGAGACCTGCATTAGTTTTGCAAATAATCATTGCATCAATCACTTCACGACACTTGGCTATACGGGTTACACATCGGTTATGGAAAGGGATTGCGGTCTCACCTTATTGGGATCATAATTAATTTCCATGCTAATGTGTTAATCTTTTGTAGCAGATCTTTTCCATTAGCTCATCAGTCATCATGCAAACCGAAGCAGGACCATCAGAAGCTGGCCCAAGCACACCAATGGCCAATATGGGAGAATTACTCGCTGAATCTTATCCTACGATGCAACCACCAGAGTTTCAAGGTTTTCCAGGACCCATGCCAATCGATGATCCTCCTAGAGGATATACTGAGAAGATTCATCGTAATTCTCATTGGTTTCAAGGCCTAGCAGGACCATTAGCAGACGCTGATTTCATATTTGAGGCCAATTTGGCATTTGATCTTCGCACATGGGCCAAGTACCAGTTCTTTTCGAGAGAATTTGAAGGATTACAGAATACACAAGATCTAACACACGTTTGGGCACGAGCGGGATTTACAGAATATTTTAGTGACCCTCTGCCTAAACCTGATTTTTACAGATGTTTTTACTTGGTAACCACCTTAACGGCTTCAGAGAACAAGGATCTACCCGGCACATTCATGTTACCATCCTTGGTAAATGATCCTCCATTCAGAAGGTTTTATTTGTCTAAAGATTTAATTCGCGCAGCTCTGAAAATACATGGAACACACACTCCGACGGAGACGGAACGGCTAGTCCCAGAGCAGATGAAACGTGGTGACGTAACTAAGTGGGAGGATATTTCTGCTATAACACCTGAGCTCTCCAAGCCATTACGGATATGCATGCAGCACTTTGCTTTCCCAGCTCAAGATCGTTTTACCATGCCTCACAAGAGAATCTGGTTTGGATTGTACTTAGCATGTACTGGATCTCAAACGGTTGATCTAGCTAGCTGGATAATTGATCAGCTCTATTTGGCACAACATAGGTGGGAGCGAAAGAAGGTCATCAATGGGTGCTGCGCCCTCACCAGGATCATATATATGTGCTTGGCGTATGACTTACCAATTGAGCGTGCCATGACCAGTGAGGAACTGAAAGCATTTAAAGGCACCACTAGGAAGGCTAGAAAGTCTAGCAAAGGCAGAGCCGGAAAGCGGATGAGAGGTACTATCCCGTGCCTACAAGTCCCAGAATCACCCTCGCCACAACCATCTCCAGAGCAGTCACCAACAGCAGCCACTCCCACGGTACCACCAATTCGTATACGGTTATCAAGACCAGTTACGCCAGAGGGCACCACCAGTACTGTTGCACCCCAAGCAGCCACAACCACAGAACCTATCACCACAGCAGCTGAACTTCCCACCACTATTGGTGTGGAAGCTTTCTCTTTTCCAATACCCCATTTAGAACCAGGACAAGCAGAGCCACTGGACCAAACTTTTGATTTTGAGATGCCCGATGCATTCTCCAATGAGTTCCAGTTTTCAGAAGGACAATTGTTTTCTCAAGAATTTGAAAGGCCTAGCTACCCTACCACACCCAGGGATCAGCCACAAGGACAGATCGTGTCCAGCTCTGATGACGAAAGAACAGCAACCGATGACGACGAAGGCGATGACGAAGCCAGCCAGGGAACACAGGAATCCCAAGAGCATGAACAGACAGATGGCCAAGGCCGACAAACAGACACACATGGTGATACAAGTACCCATGAAGATGAAACTTACGAAGCAGCAGCTTACACACTAGCTATCAAGAAGCTGTATAGAACTATGGAAAAAGTTTGGGCACGCAAAAAACTGACAGAGGAAGAGAGTCAAACAATAATAGAACAGTAACTTGTCACAGGCGGATTCGAAGACGCATACATCAAAGGATTCCGCGAGTTAGTCAAATCAGTAGGCTCCAACGAAGCACTCAGGTACTTGCAAAGAAAGCCACTACCACAGTTTGACCCCCGCAGAGTACGATTACTTTCAAAGCCCGGCGAATACATTCGTGTACCAACAGGAGCACAGTCTTCAGAACAAGCCAGGGAGGCACGCCTCGTCCCCGAAAGTTTGTTGGCAGTAGAAACCATCCTTGTAGATTCCCCACCCCGCGCTACAACTGTACATACCTCAGTTGTCACTGAAGTACCGACCACCCCAACCGCTCCTCCATCACCGCCCATCCTTCTAGCCTCCCCTATTCACCCTCCTTCTCCCAGACCAACATCTTCATTCGCCGGTGGTGTTGCAGAAATTGTCTTTACGACCATTAACCCCACAATTCCCGCACCCATTAGCCCTAGTCTACCCCCTCCCACACCCACCTTTCTATCCAACCCATTCCTTCATCAATCTTTTCCATCTTTCCCCACAACTCCACGACCCCTTTTCCCATTCCCACCGCCATTAACCTTCTCCCCCGTCTCACCTCCCCGACCCACTGTAACCCCTCTTTCCCCTTTCTACCAAGCTGCTCCAGCCAGCCCCCCTGTAAATTACCCCTCAACCTTTGTAAATCCCGTATTTACACCAGCACGAGTACCCACGATCACACCCATATTCACGGTCACCGCACTAGATACGTCCACTGACATGGACATCTCACCACCCACTGCACCATCACTCACTTCACTCACGGCACCAACATTTTTAGGCACATCACAATTTTCAACAATCACTACATCATCCACCTTCCCACCCCCATTCCCCATTCCCGTTGCATCTACACCAAATGCATCTTCATTTAGCACCCCATTAATACTATCACCCACTGTAGATAATGCACTCCGACATATGTTCATGTGTATGACGCAAGTGAGAGATGAGTTCACATCTCTTGGTGATAATTATCAGCAGCTGCAGAGGACAACCAATGACTTACAGTCGCAGCTTAATTTATTGTCTATTGAGAATGCCTCTCTGAACACCCGATACCAGGAATTACGCGAGGCTTATCACAAATTGGAACTAGAAAGCGAAGAAAAGACCAAGGAAGCAACTGCTGACCTGGATAACTTATTAAGAGCCCAGACAGTCCGCAATGCAATGCTAACACGAAACATGGGCTTACTACGAAGACACCTAGCAGCCGCCAAGGAAGAAAACCAGCGCTTACAGGATCAGAACCGAGAAAACTTAGAAGCAGCGCTCGACCACCCAGACCAACCACTCAGTCCTAGCAGGTTCAAAGCCATTCCTTCAGACTCGATGAAAATGCTGCTAGAAGATCATGTAAGATTGCTAGATGAATATGACCACATGAATGAGGAGTTACAGAAACTCAAAGAAGATCACAAATTACTCCAGTTACGAGAACCGGCACACCAAGACATACCAGCACCTGTGGACCCCTCTCTTGACATCTTAGAGGAACTCAACGCATTACGGGCCCAGGTATCGAACCTCGAATCAAGGATTGCAGTATATGAAGCACCACCAAGGCCAGATTCCCCACCTGAGCTTCCAGCTGAGGAAGAAACGGTCACCATTCCGGTGGAGGAAACGTTTGAAGAGGCATACGAGCCACAACCCATCCCAGGCGGACGCGTCACGGCTGAAGGCCAGATGACGTACGAACTTTCGACCCCCGCGTGGATGAAGACAATTGAGGAACTTGGAACAACACACTCAGCTAGAGTAGAGGCACAATTACATGCCATGGTGATGATAGAAGAAAGAATTTTACAGTCTCCATTCTTTGCTCATTTGGCCCCGCGACGATACATATCTGGGCATGAGCTACAGTATAAACCGTATTTCATGTTAATGGCCGAATACCAGTTAGCCATTGAGAAAGAGACAGGTAAGAAACCATCGCATGCAACTCAATTCGAGGCGGATGATTTGCCACTAGATGCACAACAAGGAAGGATCTATCAACCGGAGTGGCGAAAAGATTTACTACAGCAGTATCCAGAGATGATGAGTACATGGGTAAAGGCACCTTTGCATTTGAAGTATAACCCATGTTGGGGACCAGTACCACGACGCCGCTCCTGGACTGCCTTTGCTATTAAGGTACAAAACAATAAGCAGTGCCAAGACTGGTTGAATTACCCCTATTTTAAGCCACCCATTGAGTTACCAACTGTAGGCTACATGATGGCTACAATTCGCCACTGGCTCCCTAGGCTAACGCATATGGATGATATAGCGGCGCATATGACTGTCAAAATCTTTGACATGATGCAAATGATTTTTAAAGTCTTCCGACGCGTCAAGGCACCACATGTCAACACCACGGGCTTTGAGCATGGCAATTTTGACCTAGTATATGATATGAGTACAACGCCATCGCTACGGGTGTGTTATGCCTGGCATTGCAGAATAAAATATCTACCGGCGTGCTACAAGCAGACGTTCGAAGAGATGTTCACAACCGGCTTTTGGGAATACCATTCAGAGGTATTCATAAGCAGGCCTACACATTTATTACAATTATTTGCCTCTGAACGAATGGTTTATTCCACACACTATCAGCTCCCGCCACCGGAAGAACCACAACCAATAGACTGGGAGAAACTCGAGGCCGACCTGGCTCGAGGCATTCGTATCTCGGAGCACACCCTCGCTCAAGACCTCCTACAGAACTATATCCGACAGACCTCACAACAAGGTTCTGTCAGGGACGACAGAAGCGAGAGGGAGGGGGGTGTTGGAAGCATCCAGAGGCACAGACGACGCGGAAGCATGTAACAACGGAGCAGTGAGCCAGTGGAGTCTTTTTTCAAAGAATCATGTTCTAAAAATACTTTTCAAAAACCTCCAACAGTGATTTTTATCACTATTGTAACATATGTAACATAGAAAACCCCATTTTGTAATCCATAGCTCCATTTTGTGCAAGCCGAGGAGTCCTCGAGCTTAAGGAGCTTAGGTAGAACATGCATATCAATTTTCATTATTTTTAGACACCGTTTACCCTTCCAAATAGCATCTAGGACCTAATTTTTAACTAGGCCGGTCACTAGATGTGAAACCGGTCAAAACTAGTCTAGAAACTATAAAAAGAGCTAGAGAGCTCATTTTTGAGTTGGTTAGTTGGCTAGTGTGAGTTTAGAGTTCTTTTGAGCTTGTAATAGTGTTCTTGAGTAATAGAGCTAATTTCCCACCTTCCATTGTGTCTTGCTTGTCTCTTCGTAGTGTGTGCGTATGTGTGTGTGCATCTTTGTGCTTCTCACCTTCACTCTCACTTCATCTCACATTCACGATCTTCATATCACTCCTATCTCTTCCGCGGATTGACAATTAAGGAGGTGAAGCTTCTTAACGTGGTACTTACCATTGTGCTAGAGCAACAAAAGGGCAACAAAAGGGCATATGAGAATCAAATCAAAGTCATTTGAAAGAATTAAATCAAATCTCAAACTCAAGAGGAAGACATAAAGGTCATGAAAGAGGAGGCAGAGGTCAAGGACGAGACCAATTAAGAGAAGATTGCAATGTATGTGGAAAGACAAGATTTATTAAGCAACGGGTGGTTAGCACGAAGACTCCACAAATGGAAATTAAGGCTTCAAAAATAATTGATTTAATTATGCTCCTACTTAAACCACATTAGAAAAAACGAAATCTTTCAAAGCCTATGCAAAGAAGGAGATAGGTGGGTTTCTAAAAACCCTAAGATCCAATGGAGGGAGGTAATATTTTTCCCATGGTTTCTTTGACTTCTTAAACTCCCATGGGATAAAAAGGTGATTCACGTGTAGCTACATACCCCAACAAAATCTGGTCCTACAAAAGAAAATAGATATACAGAGGTAGATAGGGCACTCATGAATGAGATCAATGCACCAAACTTGCATTGGGAGATGCAAAAAAGAAAAATATCTACATGATGAATAGATGTTCATTTGTAGAGATATATGCATTCACATCTTAGAAAAAATGATATGGTAAGAAACCGAATCTCTCCCATCTGAAAATCGTTGGATATGTGCATTATGTATACATTCCACATGAGCCAAGACACAAGTGAGGGGTTAAGGCACATAGATGGTATCCAATGAAAGTTTAATGCATGATTCCTTTATAACAAAATATTATGCTCACATGAGCTAAGCTATAGTTTTTGAAGAATAAAACTTTTTGAAGAACCAAATACACATGTAGAATGGAACCCAACCATGGAGGAATATGTAATATCATGATAATACAACAATACGTGGATTATAACTCCAAACTGCAAGAAAAATAAGGTAATTGGAAACATATGGGTGTTGAAGGTAAAGAGGAACTTTGATGGGAGTATGTCCAAATATAACTCTGGAATATTTTCTAAGGGATTTTACTCAAACCTATGCATAGATTATTAAAATGATACTAGTCCTAGTTGTGAGTATGAAAATCATAAGAGGAATACTTGCAATTGCAATGGAAAAGGGTTGGAAGGTTTATCAAATTAATTTTAAGAATGTACTTTTGAATAATGACTTGCAAGAGATAGTGTACATGGAGAAACCTCAAGGATTTGAAATCAAGAGATTTCACCATTAGTATGTAAGCTAAAGAAGGCTTTGCATGGGATGAAAAAATCATCAAGTGCATACAATGAAAGACTCATGGAATGCTTGATCAAATGTGAATATTTTAGAAGTGATGAAAATCTATCCCTTTGCATGAAGAAACAAGGAGCTCAACTTATGTTCATATGCATATATGTAGATGACTTCATCTAAAAAGAAATGAGGCAAAAATCAAAGACATTAAGATAATCTTGGATTGGAATTCAAGATATCAAATCTTGGACAACTCAAATACTCTTTGGGGATTGAATTCATCTACATGGAAGATGATACATTCTTTATGCATAGAAACCACATTCTTGATTTACTTTGTAGGCTTGGACTCTATGATTGCAAGCCTATTCACAATCATTTAGAGATAAATGTGAAACTAAGCGCTCATCAGGGAGATGCATTTGAGAATTTTACACTTTATATGCTCATTCTTGTACCATTAATATATGCAACTATCGCATGACCTGATTTACACATGTAGTAGGCGTTGTTTCACAATACATGCAAACATTCAAGGCTAGCATATCTACTTGAAACAATAAGAGTATTAGGATACTTTTAAAGGATAATGAATTAAGCATCCTTTTATGCATTTGAAGAGGATTTGCAAGTCTAGGGTTACTCTGATGATGATTGGGTTGGATCCAAAGATTATAGAAGAAATACAAGTGGCTATATGGTAATTCTTAGGAGCAAATCCATCTCTTGGTGCTCAAAGAAACAATTATGGGACTAGTTAGTTATATTAGACAAAGTAAAAGTGAAATAATGTGCATATCCTCACGAGCTCTCCTCACTTCTATCTACTACCATTCTTTAGTGTGAGAATTGATCAAGCCACCCCCTAACTACATGGTGAATCTATGTGGCTAAATAATAACATTGAATTGAGTAGATAATATCTCCTATATTCTTGCATACATTTTGACTAATTAAATTTCTTTTTTGTTAATCAAATATTATGCTTTGTTTTTTATCATTCTCGAGTCAATTCACTACATATCTAGTGAGAAACATTCTAAACATTATACTACAGTCATCTTTAAGTATGTGTATGTATAGTGTGAAGTAGTTTATTTTGAAACATATAGATCTTCACACTTTAAAGTACAAATCCACTAGTTCCATGCACAATAGAGAGCTTATGAGTGTAGTTTGACATTTATCAAGTTGAACAAAAATATTTAAGTATGCTAGGAGTGTTGGAGTTTGAGGTCTACGGAAGCATGTGAACAACACAAGGAAGAAGAAGAAGCTTGGAGCACAACACACAATACTAAATGTATTACCACTAGAATGTACAAAGATAAGTAACTCATTAGGGCGATAGGCATATATACAAGCTAGGAGAAAAAAACCTCCTAAAGAGGGACAAAAGTGCCCCGATGGTCCTAGTGTGTTCACACATATCACTACCCAAATATATCAACAAATCCCCCCTAGGAGTGATGCGGTGAACAAGGAGCTGGAACTCATGTATGAGGAAGTTCCAAGCTATGTGGAATCAATCCACAAAAGGAAGTAAGCCCAAAGCTTTGTAGAAAGCTTCAAACTTCTCCCTAGTCAGAGCCTTCGTGAAAAGATCTACAATGTTCTCATGCATGGGCACATATGCCAAGCTGATCTCTCCAGTAGAGAACCTCTCCCTGACATAATGATAATGCACCTCAATGTGCTTAGTGCCAGCATGGAACACAGGGCTCCTTGCAATTGCCAATGCGCTCTGACTGCTAGTGAAGATGGTGGTGGCAGAAGACTGACCAACACCCAAATCAGCCATAAGGCATCTGCCCCACACTACACTCAACAGTCGGTATGAAAGCTGCCCTATACTCAACCTCACAACTGGAAGTGGCCATAGTAGGATGCTTCTTGCTCAACCACGATATACATGAGCTACCCAACATGAAGCAAAAGCCACTAGTAGACACAGGAGTGTCATAGCAACTAGCCCAATCAGAGTAAAAAGAAAACATGTAAATCTGGCGGTAATGATCCATCCTTGGGATAAAACAATCCAAGTAGTTGAGTACCAATCAAGTAGTGAAAGATACGCTTAACTGCCTATCAATGCTTGGCACCTGGGAAATGCATAAACTTGCTCATCTGTCAGACAAGAAACTGAATATCAGGCCAATTAATGCATAAGTAAATCATGTAAGAAAATAACAGCACAACGGAATAGACATGTAGACAAAGTTAAGAGAAAAACACAGACAAAGATAGATGCATACTAAGAGATAAAGAACTCAAATTCTCAGATTGCCGAGCATAATGCAGTTACAATGATGGCATTGTCCACCCGTGTGCTCCCAATGTGGAGCTTAGATGGCGATCTAGACAGACTCTCGATGAAGGGCTTACTAGTGCGCAATGCTAAGTAAAGCTCAACTTGAGCCGTGCTTATATAGCTTTTACAAGGTGGTTCGATATAGATAAATGTAGTCGGGAGATACAAAATAGTTGATAAAATATATGATCTGACTATATCTCCACGACCAGAAGGGGGCAAGCCCCTCGGACCCCACAGAAGGGGGCAAGCCCCCCTCTGCACTCCCCCCATTAAGGTTCTATGGGGAAACCACGTGATGCCACAGGGCCTTTATTTTCACCTTAAATGGCAACCCAATGGCCTAGAAGTTTATGCCCTACCTGACCTAATGGTTAGGCTCACAAAGATCATCTACAACCATCAACGGTCACACATAGACCTCATCTAACTTGGAAGTTAGGGTTCCACAAATGTCTGAGCTCTCATAATGGCTTCTCCTCATAATGGGGGCCTTACAACTTAGAGCACCATGGATCATTTGTGGTCACATGAGGGTGGAGTATTGAGCATATCTAACACCCCCCCTCAATGTCCACCCTACGGTGAACTACCTCCTTGGTCCAATCCCAAGCTTTGGAAAGTGTCGAAGAAGTTGTTCTCTCTCAAGAGCCTTGGTGAAGATGTCTGCTCCATTTTCTTCAGTAGGACAATAGCTTATCTCCACGACCCCGTCCTCAATCAACTCATGCACATAGTGATACTGGATTTCTATGTGCTTGGTACGTGCATGGAAAACAGGATTTTTGGCAATGGCCATGCAACTTTGGTTGTCAGACTTCAATTATGTAACTTACTGTCCTTGTATTCCTATGTGCCATAGGATCCTCCTCAACCATACTGCTTCACATGCTGCAATGCATGCAGCTTTGTACTCAGCTTTAGTAGAAGATAATGCTACAACTGGTTTCTTCTTACTAATCCAAGAGAAAATCCCTGATCCTAAAGAAAAACAATATCCAAAAACTGATTTTCTGGTATCAATATCTCTTGACCAATCTGAGTCACAATATCCCACTAGAGATGATCCTTCTTCATAAAGAATACCATAATCAGTGGTTCCTTTCACATACCTGAGTATCTGCATGCTTGGCTTCCAATGAGTTTGGCAAGGCTTATTAGAGAACCTGCTTAATACTTCAACAACATAAGAGATGTTTGGTCTACTATTGCACAAGTAGATGAGACTTCCAACTAATTTCCTGTATCTTCCAATATCCACTAGAGGTGAAGTATGTTCAATAGATAATTTTGTGTTGACCTCCATATGTGTAGAAATTTCCTTGCAATCCTCCATGTCGAATGCCTTCAATATCTGCCTTGCATACTTTTGTTGAGAGATGAAAATCTTCCCTGGTTCTTGCCAAACTTCAAGACCTAAGCAATAATGTATTAAGTCCAAGTCTGTCATTTCAAATTCTGAACTCAGGGCATCTTTTGTTTGTTGAAGAAGAGCATCATCATTTCCTGTAATCACAAGGTCATCTACATAGAGTACAAACACAATTGTCTTCCCTCCTCTCTTTAGAACATACAAGTTAGCATCACAAGCACATCTTTTAAAACCTAGGTCCAAGATATACTTATCTATCTGTTGGTACCATGCTCTAGGGGCTTATTTTAGCCCATATAATGCCTTCTTCAGCTTACATACCTTGTTCTCTGAATGGGGAGCCTCAAACCCTGGTGGCTGAGACACATATACCTCCTCCTTGAGGTCTGCATTCAGGAATGCTGATTTGACATCCATGTGATAGACTCACCAATGCTTATGTGCAGCCACAGCTAGTACTACTCGGATAGTAGTCATTCTTGCAGTCGGGGCAAATGATTCACAAAAGTCAACACCTTCAAATTGTGAGTAGCCTTGTGCAACAAGTCTTGCTTTATACTTTTCTAGAGTACCATCAGCCTTGTACTTTAGCTTCCAGACCCACTTGGTGCCAATGAATTTACGCTTAGGGGGTCGATCCACTAGCTCCCAAGTTCCATTCTTCATGATATTGTTGTATTCTGTTTGCATGGCAGCCCTCCAATTTGGATCATGGAGTGCCTCTTCCACATTGGTTGGTTCCTTTGCTTCTTCTTGAATGAGATCATCCATCAAGGCTATGTTTACAATATGGCCGCTTTCCCGTCTCTGTTGCTCTATTCTCTGTGATCACCTTGGTCCATCTGCAACCTGTTCTAGTGACTGTGGGATGGGGTTTACAGAATCATAGAGCTGCCTCACCGAACATGGCAATGGCTTTTCAACTTGGGTGTCGGCAAGTTGGTGACTTTCAGACTCATCATCTGAAGATGATGCTTCCTTCTCTTGAGTAGAAGGCATAGCTCTTGGGCCAGATTCATAGTGGATTGCCCCTTCGCCTGATGATAAAGTGGAACCTCTCTTTTTCTCCTCCACTACATGTGGCTGCTCCTCCTTAAACACCACATCACGACTCGCCATGATCTTCTTAGCCTTAGAGTCATAAAGCTTATAAGCCTTCTTATCTTTGCTGTACCCTAGGAAGATACATTTGATGCTTTTTGGTTGAAGCTTGTTTCTCTCCCTATCTGGAACATGTACATAACATTCACTTCCAAATACTTTGAAATGGGAAATAGAAGGCTTTTTACCAGTGTAGGATTCTTGTTGAGTCTTTCCATCAGGTGCCTTGGTGTAGCTTCGATTCAAGATGTAGACAGCAATGTTTACAACCTCTGCCCAAAAATGATTAGGCAAACCCTTTCCTTTCAACATGCACCTTGACATCTCCATGATGGTTTGATTCCGATGTTCTGCAACACCGTCCTGTTGAGGACTATGTGCCACTGTGATTGATGCTTGATTCCCATACTCTTGGAGAAATCTTCAAAGTCAATTGATGTGAACTCACCACCACCATCTGTCCTGAATTTCTTCGTCTTCTTCCCTGTTTCAGTTTCAACAAGCTGAAGCCATTCTTTAAACTTACCAAAAGCTTGAGCCTTATTGTGAAGGAAGTACACCCACATCTTCCTGCTATAGTCGTCGATAAGTAATATGAAGTAAGAAGATCTGCCCAAGGCCTGTGTAGGCATTTTTCCACACAAGTCAGCATGCACCAACTCTAGAGGATAGCTTGCCTTGTTCTTGCTTTCTTGTGGAAACGCCTTCCTCTATTGCTTGCCCATCATGCAAGCTTCACATGGTTGCTTCATTTTTGCAATCAATGGTAGGTGTGCAACCATACCTCTGCGATGCATCTCCTTCAGTACAGGGTATCCAATGTGGCCGAAACTCTCATGCCATAGCTTACTTGTGCCCACATTTGTAGTGGATGTAAGAGCACACAACTCATACAGGTTGTTCCTCCCTATGCCAATCCCAACAATGTTGTTGTTACCGTCCATAATCTTAGCTCCTATCTTACTGAAAGATACTTGATGACCTTGATCAGTTATAGAAGCTACTGAAAGTAGATTTTGTTTTATTTGTGGAACATACAACACATTTGAAAGCTTTCTAGTATCACCATTAGAGTTAATGAAAGAAATTGTACCTTCGCCCTCTGCAGGACATCTTGCATTATTCCCTACCTTTATTGTGATGGGTTCCTTTAGAGGCTATAAGGAACTATAAAGGTCTTTTATACTCATCATGTGACAAGATGCACCACTGTCCAACACCCATGAGTCATCTATCTTGAATTTTCCGTCGAGGAGCACATCTCCTCTATCGTAACAAATAACTCAAGCTCTGTTTTTGTTGTGTTGGCAAACTCCTTGCCCTTGCCACCTTTTGAAGAGCCACTCTTCTATTGTCGTTCTTGATGCGACAATCTTGGATTCTATGTCCTTTCTTCTTGTAGTGGAAATACTCTCCCTTGAACTTCTTTTTGTCGTTATTCTTTTTGTCTCCATCTTTTGAAGAGTCTGTTTTGCCTCCTTTGGCATATGCTGTGAATGCAGCATCTCATTTTCTACCACCACTCCTTGCCTTGATCCGTAGCTCCTCCTCCATAAGGCACTAAATTCTTCAAAAGTTAGTGGTTGAGGTCCGATTTGAGTGTTAAGAGCAATTACCAAACCATCAAACTTAGGTGGACAGATTCAAAGACAACGATGCGCTAGCTCCTGACTTGACTTTTGAACACCTGATCCTGCCATTTGATCTCGTAGATTCTTTATGCGAGTGATAAACACCTCTGCAGTCTCCCCATCAGGAAACCGTTCTACTGCAAGTTGATTCTCCAAGTTCTGAATCCGTGTCTGATTACGAGTTTCATATTGATTTCTCAATATGTTCCATGCTTCACATGCCTTCATAGTATGCTGACTGAGAGTTAGAACACTATTAGAAGTACTTGTAACTAGAGCACATAGTGCATCTTCATTTCTATGTTTCCAAGCACATAGAAGATTAGCATCAAGAGGAATCATTCGACGAGGATTATTTGGATCAGGTCTTTCTTGGGGCTCATGATCAGTCCCAAGAACAGTCTCCAAAAGCTCATGCGAATCAAGAATAAAAGTGATTTTGAGCTTCCACTAGGTGTAGTTCGTACCATCAAGTTTACCTTATGTGAAGGTTCATGGCCGTATCTGCAACATTGGGATGACCGATATCATTGCTACTCCTACTTGTGTGCCACCTAATCTTGTTGATGAACCACCTTGACTCCCAATCATAGATGATGATGTGCCGCTTGACATCTTCTCTCTTTTGTTGTTCAGACCTCTGCAACCTCTGCATTTCTGCTTCTACATCACTCAGAGCCTCCTCAGCTTTGATACCATGTAAGAAAATAACAGCACAACGGAATAGACCTGTAGATAGAGTTGAGAGAAAAACGCAGACAAAGATAGATGCAAAGTGAGAGATAGAGAACTCAAATTATCAGATTGTCAAGAGTAATGCAGTTACAATGATAGTGCTGTCTACCCATGCGCTCCCAATGTGGAGCTTAGATGGTGATCTAGACATACTCTAGATGAAGGACTTACTAGTGTGCAATGCTATGTAAAGCTCAACCTGGACCGTGCTTATATAGCTTTTACAAGGTGGTTCGATATAGATAAGCGTAATTGGGAGATACAAAATAGTCAGTAAAATATACAATCCAACAATATCTCCATGACTAGAAGTCCTACCGTCTCGACTCTACGAGCCAGGGGGATAGGTCCCCAGACCCCGCAGAAGGGGGCAAGCCCCCCTCTGCACTCCCCCCATTAAGGTTCTATGGGGAAACCGCACGATGCCACAGGGCCTTTATTTTCACCTTAAATGGCAACCCGATGGCCTGGAAGTTTATGCTCTACCTAACCTAATGGTTAGGCTCACAAAGATCATCTACAACCATCAACAATCACACATAGACCTCATCTAACTTGTTAGGGTTCCACAAATGTCCGGGCTCTCATAATGGCTTCTCCTCATAATGGGGGCCTTACAACTTAGAGCACCATGGATCATTTGTGGTCACATGAGGGTGGAGTATTGAGCATATCTAACAAATCAAGCATCCAACAGCCTTTTGATAGACAACAACATCAAATGCATCTCCAACATCATGAAGACTCAACCGTAAACCTATCTCCATAGGAGTGGCAATGGGTTTTTAGTCTTCAAGGCCAATATGCTGCAATAATGTGTCAATATATTTTGTTTGACACAAAACTATTTTGCCATCAACTTGGATAAACTAAATGCCCAAATCGTCAGGGGAGCACTAGATTGTGCTCTCTGACTTCACTAGACAAGATTTTGGAAACACACTTCTGATTACAAGAACACCCACGGAGGGAAAACGATACAAGATGTCCCACAACATGGGACTGATAGGTATGAATAACTTGACTAGAGATGATATAGGAGATCCCACAACCCGGGATCGTAAGTATGAAACAAGATATCTGGATTACCAGAAATCCCTTCTGGGAGATGAACTAGATACAAGAAAGAACTCGACAAGATCTCATACTACGAGATCACAAGAGGACAATACAGGATGTCCAAGAACTAGACTAGACAAGACTGTAACAAAGAACAAGACAAGAACTGGAACTGGAACTTGGAGAGTACTTACGTGGCGGTCACAACTCCTTGAGCTCCCAAGAGTAGTATCTACAAGATTGATTATGAATGTGGCCAACCCCTCCTTATATAGTTTTTCCAAGGGCGGTTACGAATTGATGATGTCGTTGATGATGTCATCAATTGGAAATAAGACCTCAGGGTGTCAGAATTCAGCAAATAGACGGTCGATCTTGGGGTTTTGGCATGTTCCAGATGCAATGAAAGCATTAATTTCTCCAAACTCTACACCAATCGTGAGATATGTAAAGTCACATGGAATTTGAGGTTTATGATGGTTTCCTTTGTATCCATGACATAACCTCCCCCTCAAGCAATGAGTTCCATGAGGGGTGGCCATGTTCTCTAGCTTGGGTTTCATTGGATTCTTCTTATGGAATTCATGAACCTTGATTTTTGCTCTTTGAAGATTTTCTATAAGTTCCCAGATACGATCACTGATGTTATAGGCTTTCCAATAAATAAGCAATTCCAATATTCCTCGAGAGATTCTTGAATCTAAGACATGATCAACCTTGAATTCTTCATGATCCTTAATCTTAAAAGGTGGTGAAGGACTGGGTCTCCCTTGAGCTTCCTTAGCTTCATCACAAGATAGGTCCTTTGAGCTTTTAGTAGTGCATTGCAATGTTTCCAGAATCTTTGATGGAGTGCCTTGAGTAAACACACCTCCTTGATTGAACATGAACTCCTCCTTGTCCTTTATCTTCTTGATATCTTCATAACATGTATACTGCATATCACTTGTAATGAATTTTTGGACTTCAAAGATTCTTGATTCAGATTCTTGAGGAATAGTGCCTTCATTATTCAAGACTTCTAACTCTTGGACTTGGCTTTCTTTTAACAACTGATTCTCACACTGAATTGCTTGATTGATAACATCCTCCAAGGTATTTGCTTGAGGCATGAATAGCAAGAGATATTTGACTTTAGGATTGAGGCCACAACTGATTACCATGTAGTCTTCTTGATATGTAGTTCCATGAAACAACATCTTGATATTCAAGGCATAGTTTGAAACTGATCGATCATCTTGTCGTAGTAATCTTTTCATCTCTTGGACATGTTCAATCAAGTCCTTTATGGTAGATTGGATCTCCTTGCATAGGGAATCCATGGTGTCTGGTCTTGATGAAGATAGTCTTGCCAAAATGTCAAGGGATTACAAGAACACCAACATAGGAAAAACAATACAAGAATACGTGACTGATACGATGTCCCACAACCTAGTACTGATAGGTATGAATAACTTGACTAGAGATGATACAGGAGATCCCACAACCCAGGATCATAAGTATGAAACAAGATATATGGATTACAAGAAATCCCTTCTAGGAGATGAACTAGATACAAGAAAGAACTCGACAAGATCTCGTACTACGAGATTACAAGAGGACAAGACAGGATGTCCAAGAACTAGACTAGACAAGATTGTAACAAAGAACAAGACAAGAACTGGAACTGGAACTTGGAGAGTACTTACTTGGCGGTCACGACTCCTTGAGCTCCCAAGACTGGTATCCACAAGACTGATTATGAATGTGTACAACCCATCCTTATATAGTTTTTCCAAGGGTGGTTACGAATTGATGATGTCATTGATGATGTTGTCAATTGGAAACAAGACCTTCGGGTGTCAGAATTCAGCAAATAGACAGTCGATCTTGGGGTTTTGGCACATTCTAGATGCAATGAAAGCATTAGTTTCTCCAAACTCTGCACCAATCATGAGATATGTAAAGTCACATGGAATTTGAGATTTATGATGGTTTCCTTTGTATCCATGACACAAATAATGATGCAAATGCCCCAAATCTGACATCTCAAATGAGGCATGCAGATCCACCTTAAAATAAGAAATATGATTCTCATGAGGACCAGTGAGCAGCATAGTCAGTCATAGATTATGAGCTCGACCGCATTTGTAAGACCTAAGAAGTCTGTCTTCGTGCTCCCTATGTAATGTACTGTGTTTCTTGCGTATTCTACAGTCTCTCTGCGGAGTACTGTGTGCGGCCGCAGGAGCTCAGATTTCTACTCCAAGGATATCGATGTGGAGCTTGCGAGAAGGAGAGCACATTGTAGTGCATCACCATCGATATACTTCACTAGTATCTGAGCAGTTCGATGCAAAAGCTTTGTTCCTTTTGTGCGAGCGAAGCGAGCACCACTCTAGGTTTTCGACTAAGGCGACAACCAAGGCATAGACCTTGGCATACCTTGTCATTCGAGTCACCGAAGTCACCGTTGGCTGCACGCGAGGGAGGACCTCAACGATCAAGGAATATAGAGGTTCCCGATACTTCTCGAGAGGTCACCCATCCCAATACTATTCCCCCCGGAGCTCGCTTAACTGTGGCAATCTCTTGCCACTAAGCTACACTCTTGTGGTGTTTGAAGAAGGGGAAAGACTAAGGTTGAAATTACCTTGAACATGTTTTGGTCCCTCAAAGCTTCATTCTTTGCTTTCAAAGCCTATTTTTGAAGCATTTTTGAGGTGTCTTTTGGAGCCATTTTGGAGTACTTCCGCACATAGTTCTCTTCACACAAGTCCAAGAACATCAAGAAGAGTGTTCTTTGTACTTATCCGACAATAAATATCAATCTGTGAGGCTGTGTTTTCAGCCACACTCCTAAAACTACAGGTTTCTTGAAAGGTTTTAGTTTTGGTGGGAGCATTTGCTGCAAATTTATGCAAGTTTTTTGAGCATAAAACATCAGAGTTGACAGACACTTGCAGGTGTTGTTGGCTAGTGTTTGGGCTATGCATTCAGCCTTTCAGTGTCATTTTACTGCATATATTGAGCACATACACACCATGTAAACTTTTGTGGATACCGCTTATGTACGTCCATGTGGCCATTGATATAGCGGTTACATTCTTTGCATAAAGCCTTTTACGTTTGATAAAGAGGGTCATGGTGTGGTTTTCTTAACTGGGAGACACCCAGATGTCAGGGTCTCTTCGGTGATGCAGGTGGAAGACTTACCCAACCTCGCCATAGGAGATGTATGATAGTTGTTCATAGGTGCTTGATAAGCCTAGTTGGCTTCTATTGGGTAACTGATTATATGCAGTGGAGTCAGTGATTCACTATGTAGGCAAACATATCAGTACTTGCAGTTTTATGCTATTTTGAAACTGGGCATATGCTCATTTTGCAAAGGATATTCTGGCAAAATTTTTCTAGATTTCTTGGTGTTGTCAACGATATAGTGGCCAATTTACTCCTTAATACACTTATTCGTTGGTGTTAGGACTCTTCTAGCTCCATTATCATTCCATTCAGTTCTCTACCATCATGGCATCAGAGGTCGCATGCACATCTGGTGGATCAGGGTCTAGTGCTAGTGTTCCGAGGAGGAGCTATAACTTGTAGGGAAAAGACCATTTTGAGATCCGAAAATTTGATGGCACAAACTTTGCTCTATGGAAGAATCAGATTAAAGATGTGCTGATTCAAAGGAGGCAATGCAAGCCAGTAAATGGAATTTCTTTACTTTACAGTATTAGACTGTGAAAGTGCAGAGGAGCTTTGGAAGAAGTTATGCAATACATATGAAAAAGAGACGACATCAAATAAAGTCTATCTGATGAGAAAATTATATGACCATATGAAGGACACAAATAGTGTTGCTGCTCATATAAATGAGTTTGATGCTATATTCTCTCAGTTACAAGATCAGAAAATGGATATGGATAATGAAATGAAAGTACTATTGTTGTTATGCACCTTGCCCTCATCATGGGATACATTTTGCACAGCTATTAGCAATAGTGCACCTGGTGGTAAACTCGTCTATGATGACATATGTGGAGCACTCTTGAGTGAGGAGAATCGTAGAAATTCTATGGTTGGCTATAGCGTTGCGACCAAAACCTTTTGCTGTGTCCTGCTTTGGCTATGATGCACACATAGAGTGATCTGACATTCTCCGCCCAACCACCGAGCGACTACATAAGGAGTTGTGTCTTTTTTTAAAACTCTTACTCCCCCTTTCTACCAATTATCAAGTGATACCCATAGTATGTAAGGTGGTATCCTTTTATAAAGGTGGTTCACACCCAATATAAATATCATGTGACATTTCCTTCCCCTTGAAAGTATTTTCATCCTCAAAAATGTAGATGAAATGTCCGTAATGGTAGAAGAAGTGCTCGGACTCCCCTGAACCCCATGTACTCTATATACGTGGTCATCTATGTGTGTTGTTTCCCCATATCCTTCCCCTTAAGAAGTCTCATATGAGATCATCTCAAAGGTGGGAAACCGTCTGAATGGTGCCTACTGTCTCCCATGTACAGTCAACCTCCAAACTATCACTCCCATAACATACAACATCATCCAAATGACCTAAGTCCATATGATGTATAATCTATGGAGCAATAAAAGAAGAAGCAAGTGTAAAGTGTCAAACTTATAAGCTTGACCGTATCATAATGGAGATACTAAACCATAAAATCCGCTGAAGTATAGATCAAAGTCCCATAATAAGTGAAACTTCAAACCCATCTAAGACTAAATGATAGATGGCCCTCATAACACTCCAGGCCTTCCTAACATTCAGTGTGCTCACAAGTAATCGTTTCATCTAAACTACCTTGTGACTATGCAATTCCATCATCTAACTCATGGTAGTAAAATGCAATCTCTACATTTCACCAACCAAGAAGTCTGTGGTTTTTCATCCATTACCTGTGGACTAAGTTCTATTGGAAGAGCATCTATTGGCACTTTTGCAAACTCTAATATTTCTCTTCCCTGTAGTTTTCCATGTGAATGCAAAAAGCGTTCCCTTTGAGATTCAGATAATCCCTAAGTACCCATCCTCCTAGCTGATGTTTACTCATCATACTCATGATGTAACACCAACTAAGAGTTTGGTACCCTAATAGATTAGACATATCTCTATCTCTGATAAACCCTAAAAGAGAAGAGTCATACTCAACTCCCAGTCTCACTAATGTCAATAACTAGATCATCTCATCTAGTGAAAGACCATCACGGGAAATAAACATAACTACTTCTCTCTAGAGTCTCCAAGTGAGACTCAACCTAACCATCATGATTAATTGATCTCCCTCTTGTCTTTGATAGAAGAGTGCCATTTCTATCTAAAGAACCAAAATGAGAAAGTGAAACTCTCTCTATGTCTCTCTCTGTAACCTCCTCTAAGGAAAAGAGAGCTAGTAGTGGAATCTATTCCACTTTTTCCTTTCCCTTTGAAAGAGATTCTTTTGAATCCAATTACTCTACTCATCCATAATTGCGAACATGGATATAAGTTCTCCATGTTTTTTCCTTCCTAAATAATGGAGAATCAAACTCCCATGTGAAGGAAAATTACATTGAAAAGTAGATTAAATGAATTCCTTCTAAAATAAAGAGTAAGAGATGTTTCCCAAACACCTCTTCTAACTAAAGGAAAACATACTCTATTCTTCTACTATGAGGAAATCATGTTTTCCTTTCCTTCTTTCTCTCTCAAAGAGTAGGAGCTAAAGTGAGACCACTGAACTAAAGTGAGATCTCTCATGGATCTCTGAGCTGATTCCCACTTTCTCCTTTCCGTAAAAGAGAAACTCATGAGTTTATTTAGTCCTCTCTTCCATAACTAATGCATAATCCCTCATTACACATATTCCTATGAAGATGGAGAACAAATCTCCCCTAACTAATGAAGGTGTATGTAGTGAAGAGTGGAGAAAATAAATTCCTAATAAGGGTCAAAGCCCTCTACTAAAATGGTCAGCAATGATATGACATGATATCGTAAACACATGTGTATCCATAATAAAGAACTATCTCTGCCAACCATACTCTGTGTATGGATCTATACGATCGAATCAAACTGATGGAATCATCCTTCCTGAAAACCTCAAAATGAGTATGTGATACCAATGGTGATAAAATCACCTATCACACTCTCTACTGGAAGAATAAATCTTCCCTAAACAATGAAGGATAACTCCCAATCCTAAGGAGATTTCTACTAAGAGCTCTCTTCCGATCTAGTGAGACATGATGCCATGAATTATGAGTCCTTTTCTCCCTCGCCATAGAAGAAGAGTGCTCAAAGGGAAGTCATTTCCATCATCCCATACGAGTGAAAACTTCTTCCAATTCACGGTGTCATACCTACACTAAACCGAATATATATATTCCATGTAATGGAATATATAGGTGGAGTCTAATGAATCCCATATCCTAAAATCATGTCGGTGGACTCAAATGAGTCCCATGTCCTCGAACCAGTCAGTTTGGTTCTAGTCAATATGTGACAATGGATATCCCTTTCTATTCCAAACCAACTTGTTCCTAGGTGCCAAGACTAAGCCTAGGTACCTCTTTGTAGATCCCGATATACATATATGTATTGGGTACCCCAACTACTCTTAACTAACGGATCTATGCTCTAAATCATAGAGCTAGTGCCATGGCTATGGCCTTGCTAACCATCACTCGAATCACATAAGCATCCGTCGATGCTATCTCATGAAACCCATCTCTGTGATCCCATCTATCTGGTTTCCTTAGTAGTGTAGCAAAAATGCTTCACTACTTGGTCAAGTGATGTGCATGAGTGGAACTAATCACTCTTTGGGTATTCCTGATAATACCCCATAGTCTCCTAATCATACTGTGAGACTCTTGTGAGGATAAATAAATCTTCGCTAGTTTGGAGATTATCATATATCTATCTCCCGTGCCTATATGCAACTTCCTAAAACCTATAGGATTGCTTGTGCACATTACTAATGGTGAAGGTGTAGCTCCTTCTCTTAGCAATCCTATGGTCTAAATCCATAAGGATTATGCGTAGGGATCCTATTACTACTGAAGTTTCCTTATGTCTACTATTATGATGGTCCTAAGTCCATCAAATACATGCTTACAAGAATGCTAACACCTTACTGATGTTTGCAGAAAAGGCATGTTACCATGCCATAACATTCTTACCTAAAGATAAGTGCATATATAACGCCATGCGGTGGGAAAAATTTTGACATCATTTCCCCAGGAAATGGAATCCCAAAAAAATTTAAACCATAAGCTCAGTGGCACATAGACCACCCAACAACATAGGGCTTGACAGGCCCATGGCATGCACGCCATAAACTCATATATGGACTCCATAACCAACAAAAACATAAAAGCAGATGCTAGCAACAACTCTCTGTGTTGCATAGCCATGTAGTTTCTATAATGCTTTTTCCTGCAAACAATCAAAAGGTGTACTTCTGCCTGTTGATCCATACTTTTAGAATTTAAACGATGATCAACATTTGATGTATGCAATCCAATCTATGCATGTACATTCAGAACATGCCATAACATAAATAAAATGCCTGAAAGCATAGAGCATACGTCCCTGAATGATTTTGTATTGGAGTTGCGTGCATCCAGTTCTTCTCGATGAGCTTCGAGACCTCTGCACCTTCCTCCTCATGTCCTAACATAAGCTTTGAAGTGTCAGAAAACATCGGATCACTTCTCAAAACATAAAGCATGGTCAGATGATTACCAAAATAAGGTAAATTTAGTCAAAAAATGCATTAGTAATCCTTCTTTAAACCTGCAAAAACCACTTTAGGACCTGAAAATGTTCATAAACTGAAATATATAGCATTTGCAAAGAGCTCGAAGTGAAATTACTCAAATCTCCTTCCCGATTTGAAAGATATGGCTCCTGGAAGGTAGTCGCCAAAATTGTTCAGACTTTGCAGAGCTGTACATACCTGCAAAGATACTTATTTTCCAAAATTTCTTTTCATAAACTGAAAGTAAATCTTGTGCTCTTTGAAAGGAGCCATAGCACCTCCAATTTGGAGTTTTCTAGCCCAAGATATGGCCATTCCAAGCGGGACATGCCAAACTAGTGGACTGTTGGAGGGGCTGGAAAAAGCGTGAAAATGTGAGTTTTGGGGTGCCCAAAAGCATTCTTCCATCATGCGAATCCTAAAATTCTCTCCATAATCTCAGAGAGAAATATATGAATATGCTTTAGCCTATTTTCAACTTTCCAAATCCTCCCTTTGTGCATGCTAATTTGCTCCCCAAAAGAGGCCTAAATCAAGATTTTTGCTTTTATGCAAAAACTTAAATGGGAGCTCTTAGCAAGCTTCTAATCCATTCCAAATGTGGATTTTTCTTGGATTTTCTCTTCTCCAAGGTAATTCATATACCATACGTCATGTGTGTATGCACTAATCCCTAGAAAGCCTCTTAAATGTTCTTTTTTCTTACTCCCAAAAGTGGAGTTTGATAAAAATTAACATCTGAAATTTTTTCAAAAAGGGTGGAAAGGGGGTCTTTGAGGATACAAAATGCCTCCTTAACTTATCATTTTGATGAATCTAATGATTTGTCTAAGAAGTCCATACACCATACTCTCAGTATATATACTTTTTCCCATCCATCCATAGCTAGTGCACCTCTTTTTCCCTCTTCAAGTGCTGAAATTTTTTCTCAAACTATGATGGAAGGGGGTTTTGTGGAGCTTCAAACTCCCATCATACTGAGGTATATTTTGGATTTCTTAATCTTATATGGAAACCAATACACTAGGCTACAGATATGCATGGTTTTTACTAACAATCTATGAAAAATACCTCTTCCTTTCCCCTTGCCAAAATGGCTGCTTTGGAGGTGCCTAAAGCTTACCTTTTGTTGTATTATGAGGTAATTCTTGACTGAAAATGAGAGTATATATGCCCTACTCTCCATACGTATGATTTCCCTCAAAGGATTGTCTCTCATCGCTTCAAAAGAGCTGAGGATTTCTTCCTTCTCTTCGTCATCCGAATCGGAGGCTCTGAACCTATTAACTTAGGTAACTCATGAGGCTTGTTATTGCTTTCTCACAACTTATCTAATAAGTAGTGTAGCAGAAAGCCTCCATGTTTTGCATGGTCTTTACACATAACCATCTACCTTCTTTCCTTTCCTCTTTGAAGCTTCCTTAATGCCAATCCTTCTTACTCCCGCTTCATGATTATGAAGCTAAGCTATGCTCCTCATGTGACACTGATCCTTCAACCAGCATTTATAACAACCCAAGGAGTATAGAAGAAGGGAGATAAGAGAGTCTATGTCTCCTCCTCCATAGCTCAAGGGTGGTATCCACGGGCGGCAGACTTTAGCGTATCGTGTAATACAGAAGATTACCTTGCATCATATGAAGTTGGTCCCATGGATAGAGCAAACGCCTCTCATCCTTGTGGCGCAGGTTTAAATCCCAGTTCCAACACGCGCATAGGCATCATATCCCGTTGAACTCATGCTCTGATACCACTATAGTGTTGCGACCAAAACCTTTTGTTGTGTCCTGCTTTGGCTACGATGCACACACAGAGTGATCTGACGTTCTCCGCCCAACCGCCGAGCGACTACATAAGGAGTTGTGTCCTTTTTTAAAACTCTTACTCCCCCTTTCTACCAATTATCAAGTGATACCCATAGTATGTAAGGTGGTATCCTTTTATAAAGGTGGTTCACACCCAATATAAATATCATGTGACATTGGCACTCAGAGTGGAGATGCATATAATGTTCGTGATTCTTACCAAGGAAAGAATCAACAACGTGGCAGGAGAGAGAACAAGGAAAAGAATGGTCAACGGAACAAGAGTAGAAGTAAATCAAGGAAGAGGGATATCGAATGCCATTATTGTCATAAGAAAGGACACATGAAGAAAGACTTTTATGCATTAAAGAATGCTAAAGGTAAAGGACAGAATGTTGATGGGCATGTTAAACAGTTACCTGCACCATCTACTTCGACTGTGAAGATTGAAGATATTAATGCTATTTCTAATGATGTTGATGTGTTGACACTTGATAGTACTATGCCAACTAAGGCTCTTATGGCTGATTCTCTTTCCCACACCTGGCTGCTAGATTCTAGTGCTTCTTTCCATGTGACACCGCATAGAGAATGGTTCTCTAATTATGCAACAAAGTCTCTTGGTACCGTGAGACTTGGTGACTCTTATCAGTGTGATGTTGTGGGGATTGGAGGTGTGGTTGTGCAATTCATTGATGGTTCAAAATTTACTATGCATAACGTATGCCACCTCAGTTATCACACAGTTTGATGTCAGTGGGTCAACTTGATGACCTTGGTTACAAGGTGGTCTTCTATGCTCAGTCCTTTCGCATATCAAAGGGAAATATGGTTATTTCAAAAGGAAGCAAAGTTGGCTCACTTTATCCTTTATTTGTATCACAGAAAGAACATTTGTTAGCTATTACTGAACAACCTATGGCTTGTATTTGGCATGGTCGTTTGGTCCATATATCCTGTAGTAGAATGGAAAATCTTTCTCGTTCTGGCTACTTACATGTGTTATCTTTCTCCGATTTTTCATTTTGTGAGCGTTGTCAATATGGAAAGCAAACTAGAAATGTGCATAGAATGCACATTGACTGTTCAATTCAGCCTTTAGATCTTGTTCATACAGATGTGTGTGGTCCTATGCTGACTAGGTCCCTAGGTGGTTCTCTTTACTTTATCATTTCCATAGATGATGCTACTAGAAAAGTTTGGGTATATCCTATCAAATCGAGGCATGAGGTATAGCTTGCTTGAGTTGAGACTGAAAAAAGAACTTAGCTTAAGGCTTTATGTTTAGATAATGGGGGTGAGTATACCTCACATGAATTCAACCGTTTTTGTCAGTCTAGAGGGATTTGTAGAGAGTTTACAGCTCCTTATATCCCAATACAGAATGGTGTAGCTGAGAGGATGAATAGAACTATTCAAGATAGAGTAGTCTCTATGTTGCATCATGCAAACCTCTCACAAGGTTTTTGGGCAGAAGCAATATTGACTGCAATTCATGTGATTAACCTTTCACCTAGTACTACCACAGGTTTGAAAGTGGCACAAGAGTTATGGACGCGGAAGCCACCATATTATGATCATCTTCAAGTCTTTGGGTGTGAAGCATATGTTCATATACCAAAGAATCTTAAACAAAAGTTGGATCATACATCAAAGAAATGCATTTTTCTTGGATACAGTCGAGAAGGACAAATCGCTTATGGGATCCTGAAACACGGTCAGTGATCATAAGTAGTGATGTCATTATCAATGAGTCTAAGATGCATAAACAACCCATTAAGGAGGTTGAAGTGAGAAGAGTGGTGTTTGAGGATACTAGTCCTCCGGTTAGCATGCATAAAAATGCTGCACATAGGGATGTTCAAGAAAATGTCCATTCAGATCACTCTGCACACATTCATGTTTAGCAACCACTAATACGTTCTACACGTGTCTCACATCCACCTGATAGATATGTTATAGGTTTAGATTTTGTTACTGATGCCGATGAGCCTTCTTGCTACAAAGAGGCTATGCAAACACAGGATCATGTCAAGTGGGAGTGTGCCATGAAGAGTGAGTTGGATTCTATTCACAAGAATGGTACTTGGGATTTAGTACCTTTGCCAAAGGGCACGAAAGCTTTACCATGTAAATGGGTATATAAGCTGAAATTCACATAAGATAGTGCTTCTCCAAAGTATAAAGCACAACTTGTTGCAAAGTCAACATGGTGTTGATTTCAAGGAAATCTTCTCTCTAGTGGTCAAGATGACTACCTTGCACATGTTGCTTGGATTCATTGCAATGGAGGACTTAGAGCTAGTCCGAATGGATGTGAAAACTGCTTTCTTACATCGAGATCTTACAGATGAGATCTATATGGAACAACCAGAGGGTTATGTAGTTCCTGGCAAAGAAAGTCTACTTTGTAAGCGTAAGAAGAGCTTGTATGGACTTAACCAGCCCCCTAGACAATGGTACCAAAAGTTTGATGCTTTTATGAAGTCTCAAGGCTATTCTGGAAGCAATGAGGATCATTGTCTCTACACAAAGAGATGCTCAGATGGTAGCTTGATATGCTTGATACTTTATGTCGATGATATGCTGATTGCTGGGAAGTCCTCTTATGATTTGTCAATTCTCAAAAAGAAGTTGAGTCAGACATTTGATATGAAGGATTTGGGGGATGCCAAACATATTCTTGGCATGCGCATTACTCGTGATAGGAGCAAAAGATGCATATACTTGTCTCAAAGTGAGTACATATCCAAAGTACTTCATAGGTTCAATATGCAGGGTGGAAAGGCATTGAGTACACCTTTACCCACATATGTGAAATTGAGCAAGGATGATTGCCCCAAATTAGATGAGGAAAAGGAATTCATGACCAAAATTCCCTATCAGTCTGCTGTTGGTAGTCTCATGTATGCTATGGTAGCTACGAGACCAGACATTGCATTTGCAGTGGGATTAGTGAGCAGATATATGTCTAATCCTGGCAAGAAACATCGGGAAGCGGTCAAGATGATTTTAAGATATCTGAGTGGCACTAAGGACAAGTGTCTATGCTTAGGTAGAGGGAAAGCATCCATTATTGATCACACAGATTCTGACTATGCTGGTTGTGTAGACAATCGTAAGTCTACATCAGGGTATATTTTTCATTTTGCTGGAGGTGCTATCTCTTGGAGATCTCCTCTTCAAGAATGTATAGCTATTTCCACCACAGAAGCAGAGTATGTTGCAGAAAGTGAGGCATGTAAGGAAGCGTTGTGGCTTTTTGGTCTTGCTTGTGATATGGGTTTACCTCAGCATGTACCTCGTTTGCTCAGTGATAGTCAGAGTGCCATTGCTTTGGCTAAGAATCCGGTCTATCATGCAAAGACCAAGCACATTGAGGTGAGGCATCACCTCATTCGAGATTGCTTAGCCACTGAGCACATTATTCTTGAGAAGGTTCACACTCGAGATAATGCTACAGATGCTTTGACGAAAGCTCTACCACATGATAGCTTTCGACACTGTTGTCACTTGATGGGGGTTACTTGATTCATGATCTTACACAGTCACTTGTATACTGTGGAACATTCCCATCAGGTGGGAGGTATAGTTTGTATACTTACACTCAGGTACTCTTTATCATTCTTTATTTTTCTCCCATAGTCAATTTGGCCATATTGGACTTTAGTGGGAGATTGTTACCATTAGTGTCCATGTGAAAGGCCAAATGGCCACTGGACACTTCTTTGTATATGTTCTTTAATAAAACATATAGTGGCCTGGTCAATCACAGACTGCGAGTTCTATCACATTTATAAGACCTAAAAAGTCTATCTTTGTGCTCCATATGTACTGTGTTTCCTGCGTATTCTGCAGACTCTCTGCGGAGTACCGTGTTCAGCTGCAGGAGATCGGATTTCTACTCCAAGGATATCGTTGTGGAGCTTGCGAGAAGGAGAGCGCATTGTGGTGCATCACCATCGAAATACTTCACGTCCAACTTATCCTCAATAGCCAACATACAGAATACATTACTGCTTTCAGCCATGGCCACTGACTAAAATACCCTAATGAAGAAAAATGATTGTATTTGAAAAAGTTGAACAGAACTACCCTTACAAGTTTTGCTAAACCTATTGCATACTTGGAGATGATTATACAAGAGAACCAAAACCTCTATATATCTTTGGCACAAAAAGACAAAATTGCCTACATAAGCATTATGATAGTGCATTTGGAGATCGAAACGAGCTCGGATCGTGATTTTGGCAGCACACAATAAAACTGTTTTGATCTCCTAATCACCTTGAGTATGCTCACCAGATTTCATGTGATTTTGAGGCTGTGACCAAAGGAGTGTCAATGATGCCCTATATGAAGCGGCGACCTACTCTGATACCAATTGTTGGAGTTTGAGGTCTACGAAAGCACGCGAATAGCACAATGAAGAAGAAAAAGCTTGGAGCACAACACACAATACTGAATGTATTACCACTAGAAAAACTCCTAAAGAGTGAAAAAAGTGCACCGGTGGTCCTAGTGTATTCATACACATCACTACCTAAATATATCAACAAGGAGAACCAAATACAACACTGACCATATGTGAAGAAAAACTTACATATGACCTTCCAATGATGCATAGGGATATTTTTTCACATGCCTAGGACCTTCCAAAGATGCATATTGATATTGTTTCACATGCCTAAGACCCTCCAAGGATGCATAGAGATACTGTTTCACATCTTGTGAACGATATCAAAACACCCTGAAGGATTGGGAAATTCCAAAAAAATATTGAAAGAAGGACTTGAAGCTCCTTGACAAGAACAAATCTACTCTCAAATTGCTACAAGGAAGAGTCCCTCAAAGGAATCAACATAAGGGGTAAGGCCAAAGCTACCACCAAAAACATTAAGGAAGATTATGATTCTATTCATGATGTATACAATAGTGTGCAAAACTTTTGCCCAATAACAATGAGGCATAATCTTCTCAACCATCAAGGCTCTTGCTATTTCTACAATATGTCTAAATTTCCATTCAGCAACACCATTTTGTTGTGGTGTGTACCTGCATGAAAAGTGACATCAAATTCCATGACTTTTTAGAAAGTTGTTGAACTCATTTGGCATGTATTCACCTCCTCCATCAGATCTTAATGTCTGAATATAGTTCCCTGTCTGCTTTTCCACCATAGGTTTAAAATTCTAGAAATGAGTGAATACCTCACTCTTCTCTTTCATGAAATATATCCATACTTTCTGTGTATGATCATCAATGAAAGTAACATAAAACTTGCAACTGCCTATAGATATGGTCTTTGCAAGACTCCGAACATTTATATGGACTATTTCTTGTGAATTCTTACAAACATGCTTGTCATGCATAAATGATGCTCTTGATTGTTTACCAAATTGACATGCTTCACATACCTTTTGCACTTGGAATTTGGTAATCCATTGATAATCTCCTTTGATTGCATCAATTTCAGCCTCTGCAAATTTGCATGCCCAATTCGTTTGTGCTAGATCTCTGTATCAGTAATAACTCTTGCACCTTTTGCAAACATGGCTACATTCATTTAAGGAATTTTCACATTTAAGGTGAATATGCTATCCAGTCTTTCTCTTTTTGCAATCAATCTTGCATTGTGTTTGTATTCCTTTACATATAACCCATCCACGTTGAACCTAACTTGTAATTCCTGGTCAACCATTTATCCAACAAAAGCCAGATTCTTTGTTATATTTGGAACATGCAGTATATCAGCAAGATGTTTTACATTTCCATCGTCCATACATATTGCTATGTTTCTTGTATGCTTGATAGCATATGATGTGTCAACACATGTTTCAACATATCAAAGAACTGATAATTTTTACAAACTACTAAACCATTTTGCATGACTAATCATATGATTTGAAGCACTTGAATCAACATACCAGGCGTTACTATTTGATTTTGAGACATCAATAGACATCATATTCATCATACGATGTTGGACCATGAACAACTTCTCAGAATCATATGCACTTGTGGATGCATAGTTTTGCTACCTTTGTTATTTTGATTCTTCAATCTACAATCATGTTCAAATTCTCCATGTTTACCACAATTCCAATATCCTTTATTGTCAATACATGAATAATTTCTTTTAAAAAAATTATGGTCTCTTTGGCTTCCCTTGCCTCGAAACTATCCTCCACCTCTTGCATGATTTTTATATTGACCTTGGTCTTGGTTAATGTGTCCTCTTCCACTTTCGAAGCCTCTATATCTGCCACTTCTCTGCGAGAGTAGAATACTTGCTCAAAAATAGGTTTTCCTTCAAAGTTCGAGTCCTCACCAAGACTCTTTTCTTCAATAATCAACATGAATACCAAATCAACAAAATTCAGAATATTTTTCCTTATTTGAATAGATGTTCTAAACTGCTTATATGAAACTCCTAGACCATCAAGGCATACTTCCATCTTATCATCATCATCTACATTCACACCAATAGATGCAAGTGAGTTTTTGATTTTCAGGACGTAGTCAGTTACCGACATGCCCTTTTTCTATAGTATATGCAGCTTGTTCTTGAGTTGCAATTTTTGCCAATCCTCTTTTGGAGACTTGGCATCCTATATGTGCCCAATCATGCTATCTTGTATGATAACAGATAGCCAATACATTATCTTTCATGCTCCTTGATTCCATTCTTCATATGCTTTTAACTGGTCTGCAATTCGATTCTTCTTTGGTAACTCTGAAGCATTTTCATTCTCTTCTTTGATGTACTTCAAGCATGGAAGTTGTTTTTGTCTAGCTTATCGCTCATAAGTTGACTCATTCCTTTGCCATTTCTATAACAATTCACAACACTGCAAAAACACTACAAGCAGTACTTCTACTTGAACACTATCGCACTTTGATGTGACAGTTCGATCCCAAAAAAACATCGTTTTCGTGTCAATAGTATAGGGAACCACTTGAAATTTTGGATCTAGAATATTTGAGTGTTGTCAAACATGATGCAAGTTATAGTTTTGCAATTTGACCTAGTTTTTCTATGGGTCCCATCTTGCGGGCTCGAAATGGAGATGGAAATGGCTCTGAAATAGAAATATGACAAAAATGAGTGATCCTAAAGGGATAATAATCAAAAATATTTTGACACCTTCTATCTTCACACCAATTTTCATAGAAATTTGAGGTTTTTTGTGAATCACGCTTTCTCCACACCTTCTCGTGTACTCTTCACTGTTGACATTCTCCACGAGCTCTCTGTAGCCACACTAGCTCTGATACCATGTCAGGAGGAAGGAGATAAGGAAGAGAGCTCACTCACACACTCTCATACTCAAAGAGGAGCACACATACAAATTGAGGCAAGGAAGAAAGATCTTCTTCTTCTTCTATTACATAAAAAGAATATATAAGAATGACCTAAAAAAACAATACAACAAGTGCAATATATAGAGAATAGTACATAAGGAAAATCCTAATGTCCGCAAATGAGTGAGTTGGCAAGAAAACAAATGTGCCATCACCCTCAGTAGATAAATCTAACAAAGTTCAATGAAGCATCCCTAACATATAGCAGTGTGACACTATGTCAGAGAAATAAAAAAGTGATGCGTATCATCCTAGATCATCACATGTTGAGCTTGATATCTCGACAAATTCTGCTAATGAAAAATAACTATCCCAATTTTTCTAACTCTTAGATAATATGCTCTCTATTATCTAGTTGATCCTCTTCGTCTAACCATATATCTATGGATGGTTACCACTACTCGTTTTTAATGATAATTTAGGATTCTAAAAGTTTCCTATGAATCTATAACATTCCTATCTACACCTATTGATGTCAGTATCCCAAGCAATCTAAAGACATTCTGGGTAAATAGCTCCACTACCTACGAAGCTTCTACAATCTCTTGCATAGTTATGAAATGATTCAACTTGCTTATTCTATATACTATTACTAGGGTAGCATCAAATTCCTTTGAGTTCACGATAATCCCATTATGAAGGAGATGGATATATTATCCAAGTTGTGCTTTGGAGCATATGAATGGAATATCACACTTGGTGGCTTAACTCTTTGTGCCTTGTTGACCCAATATATAAAGCATTATCTAATATATTTGTGGATATTTTTGGTTAATCCATGCCACCAAAATGTTTTTCGTACTATCCATATGATCTTATCAACACTAGGATGTCCTCATCAAGAAACGTCATGGTTATCATGCATGATATTTTTTCTCAAATATGAAAGGATTTAGTACATAAACATTTCCTTTCCATATAACTATTCGATTCTCCATTTAGAAATTGGAATGCAGACTTGACTTGTTTTCTTTACTAGGGAACGAAGCATATGGAGTTTTCTTGTCTCCTATTATAGAGTCATTAGTGATTGCTCTA
Organism: Ceratopteris richardii; assembly: GCA_020310875.1. NCBI lineage: Eukaryota > Viridiplantae > Streptophyta > Polypodiopsida > Polypodiales > Pteridaceae > Ceratopteris > Ceratopteris richardii. Next base: position 249,202,903 of record CM035406.1, read on the forward strand.
TATACTATGTAATAAATGTTAACCTTCCATATGTGCTTCTTTTATCTCTTGAAGGAATGAACTTTCAAGGATTGTAAAGCTCATTCGATACATTATCCGAGATAGTACAATAGTAAATAGTTACTATATTATCTTTTCTTCTTCAATACAAGATAGTATATTAGTTACTATATTCTCTTTGCCTCTTCTATACAAGATTTTCATATGAAAATCGTGCATGAGGTGAGCTAAATGAGCCTATCTACCTCGAAGATTTGACTAACTACACAAATACTCGAGTGTATGGTGATATTGTACACTTTAAAGAATGTGGCGAGTGTATGTTGATATTGTACACTTTAAAGAATGTAGCGAGTGTATGGTGATATTGTACACTTTAAAGTTTGCGCAATAGAAATAATGTATCCACACTTAAAGAACATGCATCAACACATATAACTCTTCTCCATGCACAAAAAGCTTCCTTTTCACTCTTTTTTATTTTTTGCAACTTCCGTGATGGAAAAGATCGATGAAGAAGATGATGACGAACCTGCTGCTACCTTCTATAGAAAAACTCGAATGATCTGCTTTGAGTGCCAAATATGAGAGTCACTAATTTCTCTCTAAAGGAGTCTTGAATCTTTTTTTAAAATGGAGGTTCGGCCGAGGCCTATTCCTTTGGGCTTTAACTTTGAAATTGCAACTGTACAAAGAAGGGCATAGTACCCATGGGATCCCCTTTATCCCACAAGAACAGGGGTTTACAAGACTGGGTTGAACGGCGGTCACAACTACCGCAAGGGTAATCAAATGATGGCACATCAACCATATGTTTCATCATTCCAGGTTATACATGTCCCTTACATGTGGCCGGCAGGGATTGAACCTTCGCTCCCGCCTCAAAAGGCGAGAGGCCCAACCACCTGCCTTAACGGCCTTGGAGTCTTGAATCTTTTGTGTGCAACTCGTCTCCTATACTTTATATCTAGCTGCATTTAAAATAGATAGCCTCTAGAATACTCATGTAAGGGACCTTGGCTAGATCACACATTTTGCCAGCAGCCCCGTACCGTCGACATGCCTTGCTGTTGTAGTCTTCTTCTACATGTAGACCAGTAGTAGACTGTAGTGTACTGGAACATCTGTTAAAGCTTACAGTGATGCTAGGCGGCTTACAGACGCGTCCGAAGGAGAGAGAGAGATCAGGCGGCGTTCCAAGCTTGGCTGCTGTGGGTACCGTACAGATCGTGCTGGCCGTTTGGCAGGTGATCAAGAGAACGCCATTTGGCGTGGTCGTGGGCGCATTGCTGTGGTCGGCGACGCACTTGAAACCTCACCTTGTGAGGCACAACCTCCTCATTGTAGGGGTGTCCAGTGACGTCTATGCAACCACCAACAATCAGAACCACGAGTCGTACACCAGCAAGGATAGCAAGTTCAGCATCGCCTACGAGCACACCAGCTCATGTCCGGCTGGGCTCTTCCCAGCAGCGCGTAACCTACCATTTCGAGGAGCCGGAGCTCTACGATAAGTTGCTGGATCATCTCAAGCTCAATGTCCCCTCCTACTCGGATGAAGGGCCCTTCGTGTTCGGAGTGACCAAGCTCAAGCCTCACACCGACCTGGAGCTCTGCGAGTCTGTCCTCCTACACAGGAAGAATTGCAGTTTCGCCGCCTCGAGGTGGGGCATCATCGTGGACAACACTCCCGTGGGCAGCGACTACTTCCTGCAGTCCCTCTCTCTCTTCAACATCGCTTACAAGAACACCCTCGTCACCGGCTTCACCACTCTGCTGTACATCGTCCTTGATAGATGGCATTGGGGCTACTCCAAATTGCTCTCCATTAACGAGCGCTTCTGCATCTTCACAACTCGCAGACTGCTGTCCTTGCTGGTGCCAGATTCGTCCTTTCGACTCAAGCTCTACCTGTCGCTCGACCCCTACTTTCCCCGGCTTCAACCTTCTAACTTTGTGTCCAATGAAGTGGAGGTGAGTGGCGAGTTCCTGTACTTGCCCAATGGAAGGTTTGATGGGTTTCAGCAAACTCAAACGACTGACACGAGAAGATATGCACCCCAAGGCACATGTGGACAGCATGGGCTATTCAAGTACGCACTGAAGGTGGATCTCGAACATGAAGTTTGTGATGTGGGTGTCGGTCCAATATGTGGTTGTAATATCCAGCGGGAGTGGTTTAGTGGATGTGCTTTGTACTCCTAGGCAGATGGCTAGGTTCAAGTCCTGAGGCTGGATGCTTCAAAGTTCTCCAAGATGAGTGCCTCTACTTTACGAGGTGCGTGAGTCTTTCCAATTCATTGTACTCCCAAAAAAATAAAAAAAACATGGCTGTAAACGCAATGTAGCGCATGTCTGCAAACTCATTGAACTTTTAGACTTTGTGGAGAAGAAAAACACATGGTTCTACATAGGATTCATTAAGCTTTCGGATGCCACTTAAATTAGCTATATCGATCTACAAATCCTATCATCATCTACGGATTTCATCCTTATTTATTGAAAACACTTGGTATATCTTTCGCATGTCATGAAGATCTTAGATCTGATGCATTGAGTCATGCAATAACCCTACTCACTAATATCCCTCATTGATGTTCAAATATATTCTTGTATGTGATGCATGATAGTATGCGTTTTCAGATACCATTGAAAACACTTGGTATATCTTTCGCATGTCATGAAGATCTTAGATCTGATGCATTGAGTCATGCAATAACCCTACTCACTAATATCCCTCATTGATGTTCAAATATATTCTTGTATGTGATGCATGATAGTATGCGTTTTTTTAGATACCATTGATGGTCCCTTATATATATCATGATCATGCGATTTATCTTGCATTATATGTGGACTTCCATGTGAACATATGCTCACTTAGATGATCCATCAAGGTAGAAGCTTCTAGAACCTATCGTATAATATTGACTCCAATCTCGATGATGTCATTATGGTATCAAAATCTTTCTTGCTCTCTAACACCACTATAAAATCTCTGTCTATCAATGTTAGAAAATATGAACGAAAGTACATGTGTTGATTGATTTCTTCAAAAGTCATCAAAATCTAGTAAATTCGCTTTTTTTTTTTTAAGCTATTGAACATGGTCTCCAACTTTGTTCTTGACGTGTTTACCTTGGTATTCTCCATTCCAAATTGGAGAAGTAGATCTTGAATGTATCTTCTCTAAGTTAGATACATCCCTTCATCCATATATATGAATTACCTCCCTAGGAAATATGTGACTTGCATCCCTAGGAAATATGTGAGCTTACCTAAGTCACTAGGATATGGTGGATATAACTATCTGCATCAACAATGTAAAGTATTGGTCATGAATGCAACTAAGAAGGTGCACATTGACTAATGAGCTGAATAAATCAAATCAATGCGGGGTTTACCTCGTCCATTGCTTGCACTTCAACATCGGACTTCCTAACTGATGATGCCTTTTCTTTGTCAAAAATAGAAGCCCTTACATTAGAACCAAGGAAAATACTCCTAATCATGGCCATGCAAGCACCTAAATAAAGCATGCATGCATGCGATGCTAGATGCAATAGAAACCCATTCATGCATTGATAGATGCGATAGAAACCTGCTCACACTCATTCATGGTGCTTCTGCTTCACTTTCGTATGATGGAACAACTTCATTTATCATAGCTTCCTTTGTGGTAGCTTTCTCTCGCGATTGAGGATGTTATATTTTATGAAATATTGGAATATTAAATGGATTTTAATGCCTTTAGGTTTTTAATGTGTTTTGTGTTTTGATTTAGCAGGTGAAGATCCATGAGGGTGTGAACGCGCATGGATTTATTCAAATATTTTTGGAGATATTTAGAAGAATATTTTTAGAAGATAGTTATTTTTAAAAGATAATATTTTTTATTATTTTTATAAAAATAATAGATCTCTTTAGAAAGTGATGTTTTGTAAAAATAGAAAATTATAATTTTATAAATAAAGCAAAAGAACACTTTTCAAAGCATTATCCTTATGTATTTTCTATTCATGACGTAATAAGAAATACATATAAATATACGTGCTCTAATAGACTCGTCCATCATAGTATGTGGGGAAAAATTGTACCCAATCCGCTGTTGTCTCTTATCTCTTTTTATTCTCTGAGTACTTTTGTGTGATTTCATTTCTGTACTATCCTCTACGTCCGTGCATCTGTGGGATCCGAAGGGCAATAGTGGTATCAAAGCCAATGCGTCCACGGAGGTGGTTTCAGTATCCGATTGTGATTTATAGAGTCCATTCCGTTTGTGATTCGATGTCCATCTCAATCGTTCGGTCCATAACTAGGTTTGGTTTCTCTACATAAGGCCATGGAACTTAACCATAATACCGACGATTTTGGTTCATCATCCTACTCGGGTACCAATCGAACAACAATTAGAGCTTTTGTGGCATGAACTCCAACATGCCCAAAATGAGATTAAGAAATGTGATGCTTCAGTCCAACAACTGCAAATTGATGACAATAACCTAGTTCGGGTAGTGAAGGCCATTATCGCCGCTCAAGAACAAAGCATACAGTCCAAGATTGGTGCTAAAAATTTCCAATTTTCATGCTTTGATGGACAAAAAGATGGCCAATTTATTCTTTTATGGTTATCTCAGTTTCATGACTTCTATTCTAATGAATCATACTCTGAAAGTGAAAAAGTGAAATTTGTAACTAATTATTTGGTGAGTAAAGCCCAGTTATGGTGGAATTTTTTACACCATAGCACCGACTGCCCCACCACGTGGCAAGCATTTCAAGAAAAGATCAAGGAGCCCTTCCTTCCTCCTCAGTTTCACTTACATGCACATCGATCATGGACCACTTTTGGATGGAAAGATGGAGATATTGTGTCTACCAATACTGAATGTTTTTGGCAATAACTATTACTTATTCGTTCACTTGAAACGATTCCTGAAGATACTTTACAATGGAAATATGAAAATGGTTTGTAGATGGGAATCCAAGCTAATCTCAACATCCTGCGTCCGACAACCCTTTATGAAGCTATTTCTTTTGCACATGATGCTGAGAAAGAGTTTCAATCCATCCCCAAGTGTTGAAGTTGTAGTAGTAGGCCCAAGACCCTCACCGCCTTGCATGGAAGCAAGAAGGAAGGCTTAAGATTGACTCTTCTTGCATCCACCCCTACCTCCAACATGTTCAGGTCATTGGCCATCAGCCCCATGCTATGCCATATGCTTGAAAACATGGAGAGTAGGGAGTCAAGGATCCTAGTCCATGTGCAAAATACGAGTAAAGAAACTACTCTACTCACACAGAGGAGAGACATGCATAGGCACACACACGTACACACTCACAAAGACACAATACATAAACGTAAATAGTTTTGGAGTAAAGGAGAGCATTCTTCCATTCATAAGAGATATTACATGAGAGCTCGTAGACCAAAAGCTCCCCCTCTTTACAAAAATGAGCTTCTATATATAGGCTAAGCTCTATTCCCCATGTGCTCCTTTTGAAAAGTAAAAAAGGGAGCATGTGTGTAACTACCATATCTTTGGCAAATATTCCTTTTGTAACAACCAAATCTAGGGAGGGTTCATATGCGCAGTTGAAGATGTGTGCATACCCTTACAACCCAACACTCTCCTCCCCTAGACTTTGTCGTCCTCCACAAATCTAAGATAAGAGGATCATACACAACTGAACTGTTCCAAATTGGAGTCTTCAAGTCTAGAAATCTTTACGTCTTCAAATCTGCAAGTCTTCAGTCTGCAAGCCTTAAGTCTGCAAGTCTTCAGGTCTTCAGGTTTTCAATGATCTGCAAATCTGCAGCACTTCAATCTTCAAGCCGTCAGTCCTTCCTTCAATCTGCTAATCTTCAGTCTTCAGAGCTGGGCGACACAATTCTCTTGGGGGCAATCAGCCCAGTATACATCTCACTACGTAATCCTATGTAGGATTGATAGAGCTTCATCAAGGAGCTTGCAAACCTGAAATTAAAACATACACAATAAGTAGACTGTTTCTAAAAAGAAGTAGATTGTTTCTAAAAAGAAGTAGATAATAACATTTAGTCTAATTTTAGTTTTCACTTCAGGGAGCATCAAGTCCTACAATAGGGTCTCTTCGAGAGAGAGTCCTTATGAAAATCTTCCTATTCCTGCACTCTACAAAGTAAAGCTCAGAGAGCAAGGAACCGATTCAAAGCAAAAACCTATAGTTCTTCATTCCTCACACATCTTAACCATGCCACAACTAATCCCAATGTATAATCAAGTAGGTGTGAGTGTGACACAATGCTTGGAAAGCATAAGATAGCTGCTATATTTTCAATCTATTAAGAGTGTGCACGTGCCTTTGTTGCTTGCTTTTGCTCAAATGCACATATGTATGAAAAACTTGCATCATATGCCAAAACATGATTAGATAGTCATGAGAAGCAATAAAATTGAGACTATTTTGGCCCCAAAACACATGAAATTCGAGAACAAAAAAACAGGGATGATAGTTGGTACTTTTACTACCATCAATCCATAGGAATGTTCCCATGTGGAGTCAATGAAAGCTTTTGACTGAGGCGAAGGGGCTTATGGATACAATTCTCCCAATAAAGCATTCAAGAATTAGGTATTCCTAGAGGAACAAACTCCAAAAGACCCCCCAATCTCAAAATCCAAATATATTTATTTGCAAAATGCCTATTGCAAATATCAAGCTGCAAGGTCTTGTGGTGAAGAAAGCTCCCACTAGCCATTCTATCAATTATAGAACATAAGGCATGCACCCATTGAAGAACAGTACTACCTGTATATATGAAAAAAGAGCATTAAAGAAGACTCGATTCATTACAACTCAAATGTTTGTGCATGTCACCAACAAGGCACTGAAATAAGCATTCCTACTTTGGAAGTATAGCAAAACCAAAAGATCATGTAGCACAACTGAACACCAATAATAGTTATTGGCATGAAATAATCAATACATATTATTATAATTCCATTATTAGAATTCTTTGACATGCCCTTAGAGTGATAGTAGGCAGTGTGGTCAAAATCACTGCAACTCCCCAAGTGCCTTGGGTACAAGAGCCTTCCAACCTGTAAGTCTGTTATATCCGCCTTAGCAGGGCAATGATCATGATCCTCGAATTGTCCAACAATATATCATAGAATGAATGGTTGGCCCTTGCAAGACTTGATATCATGTGTTATGAGGTGTGATTAGTCCTTCGATCATACCATATATAGAAGCCATCTTGTAGTACAACAATATAAAAACAAACTTATTAGAAAGTATTGAGAAATAGTTCATCTTGCATTCGTTAAAAAGATGATAGATGAGGAATCATGGGATCCCCTAGGTGGGACAGTTGTAGGAAACTCCATATCGGACCCAGAAGCATATCAACCTAAAATTGCATAAAACACAAAGGCATAAATAGCAATTGAGAATGTGAGGAAATCAACCAGACTATAGATGTCCTCAGAAATTATAGAGTCAGTGAGCTTGCAATTGTCTGTAAGCAACATTCCTCTATTCATCATAAAAATTCATATGCTATATAATTGGGCACAAGAGAGCTTGAAGTTCATACAACTATGTGTTTGGCCAGCAAGTCAACCAAGTTCATGGATCCATTGATTAGAGTCTTCCTATGGTAACCTTTAAAAGAAAGTCCTATCAAGATGAAGAAACATCAAGAAGCAATGTGTGTTGAGTACTTGTTTAGTCTCACGCGCCATATCCACTACAGCAAACGGCTTTGGTGATATAATCTCTGCATACTTTATTTTGTTTTCTTACTGTCTGGTCTGTTAATCCTGAGCCAAGTCTACTTGGATTATTGCTTCTTCTTGAGCTTTCTGATATTCCCAACCAAAACCGACTGCATATCTTTGGTGAGCAAAGCCGAAGAAAGCTAAAGTTTTGGGCAAAGTTTAAAGGAACTGGAGTTGTGGAGTGAAGATCCAGAGACCTAACTTTGTCATTATTCTAGCACTCTCAGCTAGAATCAAGTCGACCTCGACGGACCAAATCATCAGGGACGATTTCTTGTGATATTCTTGCATAGCTCTTTTGATTTTGTTGCATGCACCACTTGCGTTAGGAATACTAAGCTAGTAAGTTTAATAACGCTCCGTGTGCGATGGAGGGGACTTCTAGCCATGTCTCGCTTACGAGTACTACTAGTGCATTGATGTATATTTCCATTCCTATGTTAGTAACATCCTCATTCATGACTGGACCACTAGTAGTTTCACGTGCATTGCATTCATCTGCACCTATGGTTTCAAATACTAGTTATGCGTCTGATGCATCAAAAATAGAATCGACGATTGTAGCACTAGACGTTGAGGATTTCGCGAGGAAAGGGAAAACCAACACTACCTTAAACGAGAGGAAAGATATGGAAGGTAGGATGTTGCTAGTTGAGCAAAGACTTGGACGGTTGTCCAATATTTCGAATGAGGTTGTCGAACTCCGTCAATCTTTTGATGGAATCCAAGATCACCTTAAGGCTATTCTGAACTTACTTTAGACACCTAGGGATATCAGGAAGGCTACTTTGGGTAGTCACACAGATACGATTGCAACTTCACCAATGTCTGTTAGGATGGAAAAGGATAAGGGATTATCCTCTCCCCATACAGACATGTTTCCCCTAACAGGAAGTATGAGCCATCTTAGTTTGGTATCTCCTACTCCCTTGTTTGCTAATTTGGTAGGGATGTCAGGAATTCATAACCGCCCAGTGGATCTTTCCTTAGGAAAGGAGATCCATCCTTGCTTCTCTAGAGAGGATAAGGATAGGAATAAAGATGCAGTTTTGACCTTCTTGGAGAAGTGGAATGATATCCATGAACTCGAGCATACCCTCGATCATGTGAGATTAGTAGAAGCAAGCTTATCACTAGGACCTAAGGCTTATACTTGGTGGATGAGTTTCCCTGAGACTCACAAGAAACCTACTACCTGGGTTGAATTTTCTCGCCTCTTCAAGAAAGAGTTTCTCCCCGGGAATGAGGAGGAATGCAACTGGGAGGTGTGAGATAAAATTCAACAGAAAGGTAGACTGTTATGAGTTTATATTTCAGAAGACCGAGATATTATTTTAAAATTAAAAAACTTAGATGACTTTCATCGTCTTTGCGGTTTTGTCAGAGTACTTAATCAGCGAATTCGAAATGAAGTCAAAAGACTTCGCGATCTCAAGCCAGAACATCATAGTCGTGCTTATCAAGTTGGAAGAGAAAGTAAGATCTCTTTGACTGACAAGGGAAAGGGTAAGCAACAGATACATCTGATTCAAACTTTGGACTTGGATACAAATTCAAGTGCAAAGAAGGTTCAGATAATGCACTGTGATAGTACCCATAAATGCCACATCTCCAAAAACATGTGGCAACCTCAAGAGTTTGGTCCACATGATTTGGTCAAGCTGCATGGATCAGTCAAAGGGTACACCATCCGGATAATGATGGATGACTCTGCTATGCATAATTTATTAATTATGCGTTAGTGAAAAAACTAGCTCTTCCTCAGAAACCGTCTCCTCATAAATATATTGTTTCCATGATGCACGGTCAAGACACCCGTGTTTGGGACACAATGATATCTAATTTGGAACTAGAAATCCAAGGATTTAAAGATACTTTGGACTTCCAAATAATGAACATGGACCGGATAGATCGGGTATTAGGGAGAGAGTGGTACGGAGTCTAGGACCTTCATTGACGAGGTGATATTTTACTAACACTTTGGAATTCCAGCACGACAGTGTAGTGTATAAAATCAAGGGCGAGCATGATGTTCCAAGTATCCCTTTGATTTCATATACTGAACTTAAGAAACTTGTAAATATTGAAGCCAAGACTCAAGCTTTTCTTGTCCTTGGCACTGATGTAATGAATAACCATAATACAAAGCAAGTTTCTTATGTCTCATCTTTTATTCCTCGTGAAGTTCATACTAAATTGTGGAAACATCGATCACAATATAGATCTATTTCCAGGAACCAAGCCAAAATCTCAAAACCCATACCATCTCCCCTATGTCCAGAATCGGGAAGTTGAGAATCAGATTCAAGACTATTTGGATAAAGGATTTATCCACCCAAGCCAGTCTCGTTGGGCAACACCCATCCTTCTAGTAAAAAAAGAAAGATGGAACTATGAGGTTGTGCATAGATTATAGGACATTAAATAATCTTACAATAAAGAACAAGTATCCCATGCCACTAGTCAAAGATCTTTTCGATAGCTTAAAGGGGGCTAAAGTCTTTTCTAAGATTGATTTACACCAAGGTTATCATCAGGTTAGAATCAAAGATGATGATATTCCCAAGATAGCCTTTCAAACAAAGTATGATCACTACGAGTTTTTAGTGATGCCGTTCGGGTTGACAAACGCACCCGCAATATTTATGACTTTAATGAATCAAGCGCTTAAGCCGTACTTGGGAAAATTTGTTGTAGATTTTCTCGATGATATTCTGATCTACAGTAAAGATCATGAAAGTCACTTAGAGCACTTGGAAAATGTTTTTCAACTTCTTTACGATAATAAAGTTTACAGTAAAAAGTCAAAATATGAATTCTTTACCCCAGAAGTAAAGTATTTAGGCCATATTATTTCCACGCAAGGAATCAAAGTTGACCTTGAAAAGGTCCAAGCGATTCTTGAATGGCGTGAGCCCAAGACGATTCGAGAACTACAAAGTTTTCTCAGATTGGCAGAATATTATTAAAAGTTTGTGGCTGGATATGCCAAGATTGCAATACCTTTGATGGATCAACTCAAAGGGAAGCATCAGAAGATAAATTGGAAAGAGGAACAAGGAAAGAGTTTTCAAGAACTTAAACTTGCATTAGCTTCGGCCCCGGTTCTACAAATCGTAGATCTGCATAAACCTTTCCAATTAGAAACAGATGCAAGTTCATCTACAGTAGGAGCAGTACTAAACCAAGATGGTCGACCAATAGCTTTCGAGAGTAGAAAGCTAAGTCCTGCTCAGCAAAACTACTCTACCTATGAGTGAGAGATGTTCACTATTATAAATGCTCTGAAGAAATGGTGCCATTACCTGTATAGATCAAAGTTAACCATAGTCTTTGATCAAGAGAGTATCAAGTGTTTTGCAAACCAACCAGATCTGAGAGGTAGAAAAGCAAGATGGGCTGAACAGTTACAAGAGTTTGATTATGAACTAAGATTCAGGAAAGGAAAGTTCAATGCAGTGACAGACACTTTAAGTTAAATGCCTATGTTGAACAACCTAAGTTTTGTACAAATTCAAAGTGAATTTATTTCAACTTTGAAAGGAAGCTGCAAAGAAGATCCAAGCTACAGTCAAGCATGGAAAACAACTGAACAAGTTCATCAGGATGAAGCAAGTACTGCTAAGAGAAAGTTTAAACACTATTCTCTCCAAGATGAATATTTGCTTTATAAAGGTAAAGTTTGTGTCCCAAGTATGCCGGACATACGAAGTCAAGTACTTTTCAAATGCCATGATGCTCCAAGTGCAGGATATCCTCGTTTAACCGAATCTATGAGTTAGTTGAACGATATTTTTATTGGCCTAGTTTACATCGAGATGTGCAAAACTATGTATCCAAATGCCATAAATGTCAAGTCGATAAATTTGAACGACTTAAAGTTGGAGGATTGCTGCATCCTTTGGAAATTCCCAAAGGAAAGTGGGAAAGTATTTCCATGGATTTCATTTCTGGATTACCCCGCACTCAGAAAGGCTTTGATTCAGTCTCGGTTGTAGTTGATCGATTGACTAAACTTGCTCGGTTTGTTCCAATCAAGACTACTTATAAGACTCCAGAACTTGCAAAAATATTTATAAATCAACTTTATAGACTCTATGGTCTTCCAGTAGATAGAGATGCTCGATTTACATGTCATTTTTTATGAGCAGTCTTTACTAGACTTGAAACTAAACTAAGTTTAAGTACAACTGAACATCCAGAGACGGATGGAGAGACAGAGAAAGTCAATCAAATGTTGGAAGACATACTCAGAGCTTATGTTACTTCCAAATAGACTAATTGGGAAGACTATCTTCCTTTACCTGAGTTTGCCTATAATAGTGCCAAGAATTCATCAATTGAATTTAGTCCATTCATGTTGATGTATGGGTTCCAGCTTAGATCTCCGTATGCTGTAGGACTTCAAAATGAACGAGTTCAAGCAGCTCAAGAATTCCTTCAAGACATGAATTTTAAACTCAAGTTAGCTAAAGAAAACTTAAAGAAAGCTCAAGATCGTGCAAAGGCTTATGCCGATCCGAAGAGAAGAGATGTTACTTTTCAGGTTGGCGATCAAGTTTATCTTCATATTCCTGAAAGATCGAAAAAGTTCAAGATTGGTCAAGGCACCAAGTTGTCGCTTAGATATTGCGGTCCTTTTCCAATCACCAAAAAAGTTGGTTTGTGGGCTTATGAATTACAACTTCTAGATGATAGTTGGATTCATCCAGTGTTCCATGTTAGTCGACTTAGGAAGAGTCTAACAGATTCAGATAATATAGTTGAACAACAGGTTATACTTCCAATTAGTCACTTGTATGAAGAGTGCTTAGTAAAATGGAAGGATGGAACTGAAGAAAATTCAACATGGGAAAAAGTTTCCACAATCCAATGATATTTTTCAGCTTTCAAGTTTTAAGTTGGTCCCAACTAAAGCAGTTTTTCTACTGTCAAGTTTTAAGTGGATAAATCGATCATGTTCTTCAAGATCTAGAATATGATAAGGTTTTTTTTTTTACTTTCAAGTTCTAAGTAAATAACCTGATTGAATGAATGCATGTTCTTCAAGTTTTAGAACATGAGGCTCAAGGGTTGCCTACAGTATATATATAGCTCAATTTTCGAGGACGAAGATATTTTTCAAGGGGAGAAGAATGTAATAAAGTAAGTCTATGATCTAAGGATCCGACTGGTTCAGACAGATCTGAAATCGGACACCGTTTGGTCATCCGTATGAATGACCAAAGATCTCCAGTCTAGACTTACTAGAAGGTCATTTACTCTTGTAACCAAGTAATCCACTTAGCGTAATGGTTAAGACTCAAGGGTGTGAAGGAGGAGGTCTTGGGCTCAATCCCCATGGGATACATGGGGAGAGTGTTTTGCCCAAAGAGCTCTAGAACCTTCTAGAAGCATCTGCTTGAGTTAACTCTGGCTAATTGGGACACTTGACGTACATGCAATTACATGGCTGACACATGGATGGTTAGTATCCACCTGCCCAAGCAGGCAGTCCCCTAGAGAGAGCTATATACAGAGGCATATGGTTGGGAGGCGAGTCATTCATTCATGAGCATTTCCTGTGGCTACGCTGTTGCACTAGGATCCAAGATGGCTCAAACTAAATTGAGGGGAGGCATCACCCAACCAAAAAATGGGGAAGCTGAAACAAGCTCAGCTCATATGAGCGGGTGTGTATAGGGTTGCAGGCAGAAGCACAAAGCCATATGATGGGGAAGCTCATGAATGAATCTGTCAATTCACACCAAGAGCAGAGAATCACCTTCATCAAAAAGAGCCATGTTAGGCATCTGCATGTCCTAGTGCACGAGGATGGTAGGGAATAGGGCTCCAATGATGCAAGATGTAGCCTTGTTGGGGAATAGACCCATCCGTCAGTGGAGACGAACATGAGAGGAACTGCATGACCACGCTGATACTGACACAGAACCAGGGGACTACACCGAAGCACGAACCGAGAAAGGATGGACGAATAGGGGAGCAGTCCAAGCTTGACCCCGAGCTGAAGAAGCCTGAATGGGAGCATACGCTCGACTTCAATAGCACCGACAACAAGAAAATGAGAGGCAACATGCAATGATCAATGACCAAAAGGGAGCAAATGCTCAACCCCGAGCTGGAAAGGCCTGAGGGGGAGCAGATGCTCAACCCTATTGTGGCTATCCAGAGGCACGAAGAAGGAGAAACATGCATGGTCGATGCCTCAGCCTATGAAAGGAGAGAGGAAGGAAGTTGCCTCTCCCCACAAATGGAGAGAGGAAGGCGGAGTGGGAAAATGCACGCCGAGTTGTTAAGTCACAACGACTTCCTTACATGGTAGGTAGGCAAGCATAAACCAAAACACCAGAATTGATTCTCACATGCGTTAGCCATATGGCTATCAGGGACATCTTCTTCAACACCCACTTCAAGTATCATTTAAAGTAACCAAAGAGAGCATCCAAGGATCGTCCTATTAATGGTAAAGTTATTAATATTTTACATGATGATGGTAGTTTGCATGATTTTATTTCTCATACACTAGTAAAAGATCTCCTATTAAACCCACTTCCTTCTATGTATAAAGTTAAAGCTGCATTTCAAGGAACTAGATATAATGTTACAAGTGAAGTGCATAATGTTCAAATTTGTATAGCTTCATACATAGATGAACGCACATTCTTAATTGCTCCTTTGCAATCCTATGATGTTATACTTGGTATCATTATAACCCATGCATTGATTATCATACACACACCATGAGTTTTAAGCTTAACAATCAAGATATTTCTTTATCTGCAATGCATGAATTACAACCATTTTCATTAATTAGCCATACTCATGTAAAATTTGCATTTAGGAATAGTTACAATTTATGTATTATATTTGTTAATAATATAGTTGACTACACACATACACTTCCTGATGCACATAAATCATTTATTGCTTCCTATAGGGATTGTTTTTTGGCTGATTTTCCTTCCAAAATACCACCTTCTAGGGGATCTCTTGACCATAGTATAGACTTAATTCTTGGTAGTTCTCCACCCCATAAAGCACCTTATAGGCATGGCGCTTTACATCAATAAGAAATAGCTAATCAAGTTAAGGATTTACTTGGACTTATAAGGCCTAGTTCTTCTTCCTTTGAAACACATATTCTTTTAGTAGAGAAGAAGAACAAGACTTATAGGATGTGCATTGACTATAGAGCACTCAATAAGATCACAATTAAAAACAGATATCCTATTCCTAGGATAGATGATTTGCTACATAGACTTCATGGAGCACATGTCTTCAGTAAAATTGATCTTAAATCTAGGTATCATCAGATAAGAATGACACACAATGACATTTATAAGACTGCCTTTAGAACTCAGACTGGTCACTTTGAATTCATGGTAATGCCTTTTGGACTCACCAATGCACGTGCTACATTTCCACACATGACGAATAACATTTTTCTTGAATACCAAGCTTTTGTTTTTGTTTTCTTTGATGATATACTTGTCTGTAGTGAGAATGAAAATGACCATGAAAATCATTTAGCAACAATCTTTAATTTGTAACACAAAAACAATCTTTATGCCAATCCTAAAAAGAGTTATTTCTTTAAAAGAGAATTAGAGTACTTAGGCCATATTGTCTCTAGTCAATGTGTTCATGTAGATCCAAAGAAAATTAAAGTAATTGAAGAATGGCATGTACCTCAAGTTGTGAATGATGTACACTCTTTTCTTGGGTCAGCTAGTTTTTATAGAAAGTTTGTAAAAAGCTTTTCTTATTTAGCACCTCCACTTACATTATTATTGAAGAAAAAATTAAAATTTGCATGGGGATTAGCACAACAACAATCATTTGAAAAACTCAAACATGCACTTTCTCATGCACCTTTTTTGCAATTCCTTGATTTTGCACAACCTTTCCATGTAGTTAGAGATGCTAGTGGTTTAGGTATAGGTGTTGTATTAATGCAAAATGACCATCCTATTGCATTTGAAAGTAGGAAACCTAAAACATCAGAAAAGATTTATAGTACATATGTTAAGGAACTTTTAGCTGTTGTGCATTCTTTAAAAATTTGGAAACATTATCTCATGGGTTCTGAAGTCATAATCAAAATAGACCAACAAGCTATTAAGCATTTATTAAATCAACCATTGATTTCTAACAGACACATTAAATGGGATTCATTCATATAAAATTTTCATCATATGATTCAATATCAACCTGGAAAAGCTAATATTGTAGCTGATACCCTTAGTCGTTTTCCATCCCCATGAACCAATATTGTTTCTATTAATAATATTTTTGTTGTTCATATTCATTAATTTCATGACATGATTCCTACTTATGCATCTGATTTGTATTTTTCACAAACATGGAATGCTTTTAATAATTCTACAACATTTGGTGAGGATCATTGCACTTTTCATAATGTATTCTTGTATTTCAAACATAAGTTATGCATCACACAAGGTTTTAAAGAATTTGATATGAAAGAGATGCATGAACCACCATATATGAGTCATAGAGGCATACAAAGTACTAATTCTACATGTAAAGAATTCTTCTTTGGCCAAATATGGAAGAGGATATTACACAATATGTTTGCCATTGCATTGTGTGTCAACATGTGAAAAGATAACGGTAAAGCATTTGGATTATTAATGCCACTTCCCATACCTAATGGACCATGTGAACAAATTTCTATGGATTTTATTAGTGGTCTTCCCTCAACTTCATCTCATAATGATATGATTTGGACAATTCTTGATAGGTTTAGTAAACAAGCATATTTCATTCTTTGCAAAAGACTCTTTCTACACCTCAAGCTGCTAAGTTATTTATTAAATATATTTTTCCACATCATGGTTTCCAAAAGTTATTTTATCAGATCCAGATGTTCGTTTTTGTAATCACTTTTGGGTTGCATTATTTCAAAATTTAGGTTCTAAAATAGACTTTAGTTCTGCATTTCATCCTGAAAGTAATGGGCAAAGTGAAGCTACAAATAGTAATATTTTAGATCTATTACATTGTTATTCTTTAGATAATCCGAGTAATTGGGATTAGAAACTTTCTTTACTACAATTTGCATATAATAACACAACACATACCACTACTGGAGGTGCTTTGTATGAAATTGTGCGTAGTAAAAAGCTTCCCACTCCCATGTCTATCACTCAAACTGACATACCTATGGCTTGATTCTTTTGCACAAGATCATATTTCTATACTTCATGAGGTTCATGAGCACATTAAAAAGAGTCAAGATAAATACATGTGTAATGTTAATAAGTGTTGGAGTTAGACTTCTGCGGAAGCATGCGAACAGCACAAGGAAGAAGAAGAAGCTTGGAGAACAACACACAATACTGAATGTATTACTAGAGAATGTACAAAGATAAGTAGCCCATTAGGGCAATAGGCATATATACAAGCCGGGGGAAAAAAACCTCTTGAAGAGGGAAAAAAGTGCCCCGGCGGTCCTAGTGTGTTCACACACATCACTACCTAAATATATCAACAAATCCCCCCTGGGAGTGATGCGGTGAATAAGGAGTTGGCACTCATATATAAGGAAGTGCCAAGCTATGTGGAAATCACTCCACAAAAGGAAGTAAGCCCAAAGCTTTGCGGAAAGCTTCAAACTTCTCCCTAGGCAGAGCCTTCGTGAAAAGATCTGCAATGTTCTCCTGCGTGGGCACATATGCCAAGCTGATCTCCCCAGCAGAGAACCTCTCCCTAACATAGTGATAATGCACCTCAATGTGCTTAGTGCGAGCATGGAACACAGGGTTCCTCGCAACTGCCAATGCGCTCTGACTGTCAGTGAAGATGGTGGTGGCAGAAGACTGGCCAACACCCAAATCAGCCATAAGGCGTCTGAGCCACACACACTCAACAGTCGCTGTGAAAGTTGCCCTATACTCAGCCTCACAACTAGAAGTGGCCACAGTAGGCTGCTTCTTGCTCAACCAAGATATACATGAGCTACCAAGCATGAAGCAAAAACCACTGGTGGACACATGAGTGTCATAGCAACCAGCCCAATCTGAGTCAGAAAAAGCATGCAAATCTGGCGGTAGTGATCCCCCCTTGGGATAAAACAACCCAAGTAGCCGAGTACCACTCAAGTAGCGAAAGATGCGCATAACCGCCTTCCAATGCGTGACTCCTGGGCAATGCATAAACCTGCTCATCTGTGAGACTGCAAACTGAATATCTGGCCGAGTAATGCATAAGTAAATCAAGCATCCAACAGCCTGCTGATAAAGAACAGCATCAAATGCATCTCCAGCATCATGAAGACTCAATCGTAAACCTGTCTCCATAGGAGTGGCAATAGGCTTACAGTCTTCAAGGCCAAAACGCTGCAATAATGTGTCAATATATTTCGTTTGACACAAAGCCATTCCACCATCAACTTGCATAAACTGAATGCCCAAATAGTGATGCAAATGCCCCAAATCAGACATCTCAAATGAGGCATGCAAATCAGCCTTGAAATCAGCAATATGCTTGTCAATAAGACCAGTGAGCAGCATGTTCTCAACATAGACAACAATGATCAGAAGCATATCATTAGCACGCTTAACATATAATGTGCTTTTAGTTGGACTGTTCACAAAACCATGTGCAACCAGATAGGCATGTATCTTCTCATACCAAGCACGTGGTGCTTGCTTTAAACCATATAATGCCTTCTTTAACCTGCAAACCTGGTTTTCATGCCCTTTCTGCACAAAGCCACGGGGCTGAAAAACATACACTTCTTCATGCAAATCACCATTCAGAAATGCAGTTTTAATGTCCAACTGATGTACATTCCAACCATGATGGGTTGCAAGTGCACAGATGCTCCGAACAGTAGTCATACGACATGTGGGTGCAAAGGTATCATCAAAATCAATGCCTCTTTCTTGTGCATAACCCTTTGCAACAAGCCTAGCCTTATACCTGTCAATTGTACCATCCGGTTTACGTTTCAGCTTGTATACCCACTTAGTGCCAATGGCCTTCTTGCGAGGAGGTAAGTCACATAAAGACCAAGTACCATTCTTCATTATAGCATCATATCCAGATTGCATAGTAGCCATCCAATTTTCTGAATTTTGTGCTTCATCAAAAGAAACAGGCTCATTCTCATCACAGAGACTAGACACAGCCATAGCATAGCAATCTGATGCAAACGAGGCACTATGAGAGCCTGAACAAGTACGATATGACAAAGGTGCATCTAATTTGTTGTCACACAAAGTCTTCACCAACCGTTTTGGCATAGTTTTGCCTGCTCAATATCAGCTCTCTCATCAACAAGTGCATCATGTTACTAAATCTGCATCAGAAATGGAATGATCTGCATCATCATATGAAGCCTGCAAAGGCTGAGAGTTTGCCTCATTAGGACCAGCACTAGACTGTCCACCTGTAAAAAGAGGCATCAACGTATCATACATGTCTTTGGAGCTAACAGATGTCTCCTTAGTACATGAAAGCAATGGTTGAATAGCATCTTCCACAAAGTCAACATCACGGCTAACCAAAATGCATTTAGTCTGTGGATGATACAGACGATAGCCTTTACTTTCAGAACTTTACCCAACAAAAATACATTTTACTGCCTTATCATCCGATTTTCTGCGATGTTGTTCAGGCACTAATGCATATGCCAAACAACCAAAAACACGTAGATGAGCAACAGATGGCTTCCGGTCATGCCAAGCCTCATATGGAGTGATAGACTGCAGTGCTTTAGTGGGATACATGTTCAGTACATATGTTGCACACATGACAGCCTCAAGCCAAAAACTATGTGGTAAAGCCTGACTCTTGACCATGCACCTCGCCATCTCCATGAGTGACCTGTTCTTTCGTTCAGCAACTCCATTCTGTTGAGGTGTATACGACACTGTACACTGGTGTTTTATCCCACGTTCAGCCAGAAATGCATTAAAATGAGAAGACATATATTCCCCCCCTCGATCAGAACGGAGGGTGCCCATTTTACATGCTGACATATTTTCAGCCAGAACCAAAAACTGTTTAAAGCACATGAACACTTCGGACTTTGCTTTGAGTGGATATACCCATGCATGTCTGGAAAAATCATCAATGAAAGTCACGAAGTAAAGGTAATTCCCAAAAGAGGGTGTCTGCATAGGACCACAGACATCACTATGTACAAGCTGCAATTTCTGTGTAGCCCGAACTGAACCATCTTTTGGAAAGGAGGAACGCTGCATTTTGCCCAAAATACAGCCTTCACATACATGTTTTCCAGGTGCCTGAAGTTTGGGCAAAGAGGACACCATTTCAGATTTCTGCAGGCGTAGCAAACTAGCAAAATTCAGATGACCAAAGCGTGCATGCCAAAGCTTTGCATCTGACATAGCCTGAGAATCATTTACTGCACATGCCAAATCATTTTCAGATCTTTCATAGTCTATGAGCTTATACAGCCCACGACATAAAATGCCAGAAGCAATAATCACATCGCCATTTGACAGATCATGAACTGTACACCTGTCATCAACAAATTTCACAACCAAGCCAATCTTGGCTAATGTAGAAACTGATAACAGATTCTTCTTGATCCCTGGCACAAATAAAGCATCTGCCAAGGTGAAAGAACTACCATCAGCAGTAGTCAGAATGATCTTACCAACTCCCATAACAAGATAAGAGGAGTTGTTGGCGCATGTGACTGTATTCCCTGTAGGGGCAGGCTCGAGTGAAGAGAAGAAACTGTGCTGTGAGGTAATATGTTTGGTCGCCCCACTGTCAAAGTACTAAACATCTGAGTCCACTGCAGACATGCACTGTTCATGAGAAAATGGGTCAAAACTGCAAACAGTAGTAAACGCCCATTGTTCTTCCTGCACAAGATTAGCAGACTCTATTTTTGGTGTAGAGGCTTCTGCAACAACCATTCCAGCCTCCTTTTTCTTTGCCTCTTTTGCAGCCAGTTTTGGACAGTTCTTTATGATATGATCATTCCCTTTACAGTACTTGCAAAACAATTTCTGCTTTTTTGATTTCTTCTCATCTTTATCTTGGTTCTTCGAATGTGCAGCATTTGCAGATTTCTGCTTACTAGTAGAAGAGCTCCATTTTCCTTTGCCCTTTTGACTAGCCAGGAAAGCTTGATCTGCAACACGCATAATGGATCTGTTCTGCCTGGACTGATCTTCCTGCAACAGAACTGAGACTAACTCCTCAAATGATAAGGCATTCGGATTTCCTTTCATCATCAACTGAAGAGTAGAAGCAAAACTCTGATATGAATCAAGAAGACCATTCAGAACGGTCTGCACAAGTGAGCTATCTAGTATAACCTCATCAGCAGAAATCAATTGTTCCTTCAAATCTTTGATCTTCGTTAGGAAATTGTCCATAGAATCACTTTCATTGATGTGCTCACTCTCTAACTGTTTTCGGAGGTAAGCAACACGAGCCTCATTCCTAGCTTGGTACAATGTGGTAAGTGTATCCCAAGCATCCTTAGCTGTTCTGCAAGAGTGAATATGAGGAATAATGGCACGTTTGACACACAAAGCTATCAATGCATGTGCCTGGGCATCTCTGCCATCCAAACAAATCTGCTCTGCAGTAGGTGCAACAAAAACAGCAGCACGAACAGGAATCTGCGGAATATCATCTTCAACACCATCTTCATTAGCTCCAGCACCTGTATTTGTAGTACCTGTCGTTACACGTGTAACAGGACGTCTTTCAACACCCCGCACAATGTTCCACAATCCTTTTGCAACCAAAACATGTCGCATCATATAAGCCCATAATGGGTAGTTGGTACCATCCAACTTATCCTCAACAGCCAACATACGGAATACATCACTGCTTTCAGCCATCGGCCGGTGACTAAAATACCTTGATGCAGAAAATCGACTGTATCTCAAAAAGTTGAACGGAACTGCCCAGACGAGTTCTGCTAAAGCTGTAGAAGACTTCGAGACGCTTAAACTGGCGAACAGAAACTGGTATATACCTTTGGCACAAAAAGATGAAATAGCCTGCACAAGCACTGCGATAGTGCATTCGGAGGCCGAAACGAGCTCAGATCGCGATTTCGGCACCACATAGCAAAGTTGTTTTGATCTCGAAAACACCTTGAGTATGCTCACCAAATTTCGTGCGAATCTGAGACTGCAAACGGAGGAGTGTCGACGGCGCCCTAGATGAAGCGATGACCTGCTCTGATACCAATTGTTGGAGTTAGACTTCTGCGGAAGCACGCGAACAGCACAAGGAAGAAGAAGAAGCTTGGAGAACAACACACAATACTGAATGTATTACTAGAGAATGTACAAAGATAAGTAGCCCATTAGGGCAATAGGCGTATATACAAGCCGGGGGAAAAAAACCTCCTAAAGAGGGAAAAAAGTGCCCCGGCGGTCCTAGTGTGTTCACACACATCACTACCTAATTATATCAACAATAAGAAACGAGTAGCTAAAGGATTTAATGAAAATGATTTTGTATGGTTACAAATAATTCAAAGACGTCTGAAAAGTATTTCACAACATGCTAAGGTCAAACTTGCACCACGTTATTACGAACCTTTTTGTATTATTCAGAAAATTAATGAGAATGCTTTCAGATTAGATATACCTTCTCATTGGAAATAATTCTCATGTCAATTTATTGAAACAATTTAAAGGAACATCACCACTCACTCCTATTTCAGATGATCCTCCTTTACTTGAAGAGGATGCAAAAATTTTAGTTCTAGAGAAAATACTTGATTATGATGTCACTACTACACGCACAGGTAATCAATATCATAGATATTTGGTTAAATATAGAAATCACTCACTTGAAGAATCTCAATGGATTCATAAGACATCACTAACTCCACATTATGACCATTTGATTTCTACTTATCATTCACAATCACATTAAACTCCAGTTTTTCAGTTCCATGCATGTATTTTTACATGGAACATGTTTATTATTGTTCAATGTGGGACATGTGACTGACCATCCATGTCTATTTTATTCGTAGCAACTGAGGTCAGTTGCTTGTCAACTGGGAGGCATGTTATATTTTATGGAATAATGGAATGTTAAATGGATTTTAATGCCTTGAGTTTTTTAAAGTGTTTTGTGTTTTGTGTTTTGATTTAGCAAGTGAAGATCCATGAGGGTGTGAACGCACATGGATCTATTCAAATATTTGTGGAGATATTTAGAAGAATATTTTTAGAAGATAGTTATTTTTAGAAGATAGTATTTTTAACTATTTTTGTAAAAATAATAGATCACTTTAGAAAGTGATGTTTTGTAAAAATAGAAAATCATGATTGTGTAAATAAAGCAAAAGCATACTTTTCAAAGCGTCACACTCATGTATCTTCTATTTAGGACATAATAAGAAATACCTATAAATGCACATGCTCTGATAGACTCATCCATCAGAGTATGTGGGAGGAGATTTTACCCAATCTTGTGTCATCTCTTGTCTCTTTCTATTCTCTGAGTACTTTTGTATGATTTCATTTATGTACTATCCGCTGTGTACGTGCCTCAACGGGATCCAAAGGGCAACATATGAAGTCGCTCATACCTTCTATGTTCCACTACCATAGACTCCATGGATAGACTCCATGGAGTGGATAAGCAATGACATTACTCTTGACATTCTTGTCATGATAGACTACCTTTCACATGAGTAATGTGGATATTCAAAAATCATTTTCATGATTGTGGAATATTTGCATGAATGATTGTATGCCAAACAGAGGATATTTTAAATTTTGTTTTCCCATATTTGAAATATCTTTTGAAATAGCTAAATCATGATCTGCATAAAAGTGGTAAATAGTCCTAAAAATTATTCACATTAATATACTTTCACTCATCCACTAGGTAGCAAGCATGATACACATGTCCAGGAATCCAAGAAGTGATTTAGATGATGAGCAGGATGAAAAGGAAAGGGATTACAAGCTATGGAAGTCAAGAGGCAAAATCCAAAATGCAAGAGTGTGGAGAATGTTCCAAACAAACACCTAGATGATCAACAAGGGAGAATAAGCAACCAAACAAGTATGGATATGATTCCACATTTGCTACAAAACACTCAATTTACTTGGCTAGAGGCTCAATTAAGAAGAGCTTCAACTTATGAAGAGGAAAAGGGAAACCATAATTGGGAGAAATCTATGAAAGAAGAAATACATGCTTTGAAGGAGATTAACACTTGGGGATTGGTTCTAATGTCATCTAATTAGAAGGTAATTGTTTGCAGATGGTATATAAACTAAAAAGGAGCTTAGATGGGTGAATTTGTAGGTACAATGCTAGATTAATTGTCGAAGACTTTGCACAAACTCATGGTTTAGACTATGAGCAAACATTCTCACCAGTTGGCAAGATGACTACAATGACGACATTGCTAAGTTTAGCTACTGCAAGGAATCGGAGTCTCCTTCAACTTGATGTGAAGAATACATTTCTGAATGGTTGGATTCGTGAAGAGGTATACATGTCACAACCTCCAAGTTTTGAAAACCCTAATTAAACGTCTTATGTTTGCATAATTATGAAAGCATTGTATGGATTGAAACAATCTCCTAGAGCTTGGAATTACAAATTTGTTACATACCATTGTTGATGCAGATGGTTATATCAGTGGTATCAATCCAGCTATTATATAAAAAAATCAATTTGCAATGCAGATTTTTGTCTATGCTCAAACCAAATCGAGTCAAGGGAAAAATGAAGGTGAAACATGTTAGGCCAATATTATATGATGCAATGCTGGTGTTGTATAAAAAGGTCTATGAGGAGATACCAATAAACTATGAATTGTTAGTACACTTTGTAAGAGCCTTTGCATTTGAGAATTGCACTACTGCATAGACATCAAAAATCCCACTATGTATCAGGTGGCATGGGTTGTAGCTGTAGAAGCATTTGTTGAGAGATGCAAGAAGATGGGTACACTGCAACTGAAGATGCAAAGGTTTTAGAATGTTTTTAATGATGATGCTTCACCCATTTTTAGAGCCTATGGTGGATGCTAGCTTGCAAGAACAAAAACAAGATGTAATTGAGTTACATGTTCCACAAGGTATGGCACTTGCTACCATTAGGCAAGTGGAGGGTGCTAAGCTTATATGTACATTAGAACTGCTAGTTGGATAGGATCAAGTATGATTTGGATCAAGCCAAGGTATCAAAGACAACTCATTCTAAAGTGAATATAGTATTCATTGAGATGAGGAAAAAGTTACAAGCATCTCTAGAGGATTTAAAATGAGGTTAAGTTGGATAGGATCAAGTATGATTTGGATCAATCCAAGGTATTGAAGGCAACTCTTCTAAAGTGAGTATAGTATTCATTGAGATGAGGAAAAAGTTACAAGCATCTCTAGAGGATTTAAACTGTGATGTGGGAATGGTTCTTGAGAGGAAGATTCAGTTGGAGACACAAATCCAGATATATACGGTTAATTTGGAGCTGTTAGGGATTGAACCAAATGAAAATGACAAGGTGCCTGAACTAAAGGTAATTTAAGCTCTATTGACATAGGTTGGAGGATTTTGAAAGGTTGAATACTAATCACGTGGATTGTTACATACACAAGTTGAATACAAGTGCAAGATGATCGGCTCAAGAATGCGAGTTGACATCTATCATTTGTAAACAACACATTAAGCATGTTGGAGTCACATGACTTGTCATCCTCATTGCCATTACCTTCCCCACAGTTACCATCATCCCTTTCATTCCATGTTTCGTCCATGTGCATAGCATGTGGTTTGAATATTGAGGACAGGGTGAGTTTTTTGGTGCACCTTATGCCATGAAACCATTCATATCATTACATTTGTTTTGCAACACATGGTCATATGTCAATCAATTTATGGTACTGAAATACCACAACATATGTGGCAAACATTATCTTGATGCTTTAGTGGTGGATTCAACATTGTATGAGGTAAGCTTGTTGAGTTGACTAAGTATAGCATTGTTACTAGCTTTTTAAGTAATAAGTTTATGATCTTTAGTTATGGCTTCTTAAGGCTTTCGAAGTACCAAACATATTGACAATATTGCTTTTTATCTATGGTTGTGGTCTCTAATCGCTTTTTGAGTTTAAGCTATTTGTACCTGCAATTTGCGATGTCACTAAATAGTTGCATATAGCTTTCATTCATCTTGATTTAGCTAACAATTATCTATTGCCATACTTCCCAATCACATCTTAAATATCAACATATCAATATTTTGCTATCTAGCTAAATAGTTATTCGATTGTCTACTTGTTTAGTTTAATATCTATCCAATAGCTAAATAGGTATCCAACTAGCTGCCTATCAAAGCTAAATAGCTTCCTATTAGCTAATTACTTATTTATCTATCTGAATATATGGCTATTTAGTTACCCAATAGCTGAATGGTTATCCAATTAGATATGTGTCAAGTTAAATAGCTTCCTATTAGCTCAAAATTTTTCCAATTATCTACTTGTCAAGCTAAATAGCTTCGTGGTAGCTAAATAGTTATCTAGCTATCCACTTATGCATCTAAATAACTACCTAATAGCTAAATAGTTATCTAGCTATCTATCCAAGAACCTAAATAGCTATCCAATAGCTAAAACATTATTCAATTATCTACCTATCTAGGTAAATAGCTATCCTACTATCTATCTAGCTAAATAGTGATCTGACTATCTACTTATCTAGCTAAATACCTTTGTGTTAGCTAAGTAGTTATCTATCTATCCATCTATCCATCTAAATAGCTACCTAATAGCTAAATATTCATCAAGATACCTACTTGTCTATCTAAATAGCTACATAATAGCTAAATAGTTATCCAACTATATACCTATGAAGTTAAATAGCTATCCAATAGCTAAAAAGTTATCCAAATCTCTACCTATCTACGTAAATAGCTATCCAATAACTAAATAGTATCCAACTATCTACATATGAAGCTAAAATAGCTATCCAATAGCTAAAACTTTATTCATCTATCACCACATCTACTAGATAGCTATCCTATAGATAAACTTTTATTCAACTATCTACCTATCTAGCCAAATACCTGTCCAATAGCTAAATAGTTATGCAACTATACACCTATGAAGCTAAATAAATATCCAATAACTAAAAAGTTAATCAACTATCTACCTATCTAGCTAAATAGCTATCCAATTGCTACATAGTTATCTAGCTTTCCACCTATGAAGCTAAATAGCTATCCAATAACTAAAAAGTTATTCAAGTATCTAGCTACCTAGCTAAATAGCTATCCAATAGCTAAAAATGTATTCAACTATCTACCTATCTAGCTAAATAGCTATCCAATAGCTAAATAGTTATCCAACTATCCACCTATGAAGCTAAATAGCTCTCCAATGACTAAAAAGTTATTCAACTATCTACCTATCTAGCTAAATAGCTATCCAATAGCTAAAATGTTATTCAACTATCTACCTACCTAGATAAATAGCTATCTGATAGCTACATAGTTACCTAACTATCAACCTGATGATCCGATTAATGATATGAAAGTTTGTTCAAACAAGGATCATCTACAAAATCCAACTTTTGATCCTTATTAGAGTCTGTACAAAGATCTTCTTCAAATGAATGCTACAAATGAAACCTCATTGAGGTAAAACTATTGTATGCGAGCCTCAATTTCTAACATGTGTGGATCCCCAACAAAGTTGTAAGTGTTGATGTACAAGAAGATGCCACTCTAGCATAGTTTATGGAAAATCCAAAAAGAAATTTGCAAGCACTTGTGAAACAACAGAAGAAGCCAAGCCATTTGCACCCAATTAGAAGGCAAGACATTACTCGGTCACACCTAAACGGAGGCATTGTATGTGATATAGAGGATCTTCTAAAAGGATAGTACCACTGTTCACCCTCTTACATCACTCTACTTTCTAATGGTTACTGTCCCCACATGTGGCATCAAATCTATTAGCCCTCATTAGATTTTGTAATCATCATATTTTCTATTGATTTTATCAAAATATTTTGTTGTTTGTGCTTCATATTACATACCCTATACATATTTAATAGCTCAATAGTGTCATTGATTGTAACAATGTTTGGCTATAGGTTGGATGGAGAAAAAAGTTATGTGCACAATTGTTGCAAAAGATAATGTTCCATCCTTATCAAATCAATGTCAGGTTGTAATAGAATTTGAGCACAAACTTGGGAATACATAAGCTTGCATGCATGGGACATTGTCACATATGAAATACCATTCTTTCATGTAAGAAATTCTTCTTTTGTTATTATATGGAAAAAGGCATTGGACAACTCATTCCACAATGTGACGTTTGTCTATAAGTTAAGCACCAATTTGGAAATAATTTGAAGCTTTAATGCCATCATAAACATTAGGAACACATTTGTATGAATTTTGTAATCGTTCCTCTCATGATGTCTTTTCACAATGATATGATTTGGTCAGTAGCGCATAGTTTCAAAGTGAGGAAATGGATTTCACTATTTAGTACTAGTATTCATCCTCTTACATCACTTATTGTAATGTCATTGATTGTGAGTTGTAATGATGTTTGTATATAGCTTAGATATAGAACAAACTTTCCCTCCACAACTATCACAAAAGGTAATGCTTCATCCTCAGCAAATCAATGTTAGGATGCAACAAAAGTTGAGACAAAAGATGCCCAAGAAGATAAAAAAACTAAACAAAGTATCAATTCAACTCAACTTGATGCTATTGCAATAGAAATTGAGCAGAAAGATGCCCAAGAAGATAAAAAAATAAACAAAGTCTTAGTTTCAACTCAAACTAATATTGTACTAGTGTTTACACCATAAGGGAACCAGGAGCCTAAGTGGATACTGGGCAAGTCGAAAAAATGAAAGAGGTTGGATCATGTGGTAATGGAAACTAAATTAATTGAGATAGAAAGGGACCACCCAAAGATTCAACATGGCATCACAAAGGAGGAGATATAAGAATGGAAACCTGTTCACAAGGATTTAGATCCTAGGGCTTTGATTCTAAGAGTTGTATTTATGAACACTAAAAATGACCAAGGTTTTCCTGAGAGTAATCCTTTTCTACGATGGTGCCTATTGTTGTAGTATACCCAAGGGGATCCAATTCCCACACCACCTTGCATGGAAGCAATAGGGAAGCTCAAAGAAGACTCTCCTTTCATCCAAACAACCCTCCAACATGCTCAAGCCATTGGCCGTCAGCTCCAAGCTATGCCGCGTGCCCTTGAGAACATGGAGAGGAAGGTCATCAAGGATCCTTGTCACAAGTGTAAAATACAAGAAATGCAACATTCTACTTACACACAAAGGAAAGACAAGCATGCACACACACCTCGCTCTCACACTCGTAAGTCTTAATACAAAGATCCACAAACTCTAAGAGGAAAGAGAGTTCTTCCATTCATAAAAGGATATATACAAGGAGCCAAATTTGAACCAAAAAAATCTCCCTTTTCCAAAAATGAGCTTCTATATTTTTAGCCTAAGCTCTTTTCCCCATGTGCTTCTATGACTAGTAAAAAAGGGGACATGTGTCTAACTAACATATCTCAAAGAGATCTTCTCAAATATTCTCTAACAACCATATCTCTAAAGAAATAAGTGCATGGGAATTTTTCTAGATATCTACCAAAAAGATGAGTATTTACAAGCTTCCAAAGCCTTACTTTTGGAGAAATATTACAAAGTGTCCTAAGAGGGAGTTCTCATTTGAAACTCTAAGTATTTATAAAGAGGAGTATTTTCATGATCAAGCAAGGGTTCCCATGCACAAATAAAGATGTGTGCACATTCTACAAGCCAACAATGCCTTGAATATTTCAATGTCTAGATTTGGAGTGCATATGATCTAGATGATGCCAACAAATATATTGATACAAACTTCTCAAAGTTCGGGAAGAAATTTATGGGTTTTTGGGGGAGGGATGAGTGTTTATGGAATTTTTCAATCCATTTCAAGAGACTTGCTCATTTCTAGGACACTAATATGGAGTATGGGCCTCATAATACATTAATAATTGATATTGCAGATTACAAGTTATTTTACAACATTAGAAGATGTTGTCTCATGCTACAAAACTTGACAATTAGTGAAAGATGTATCTTTCAAGAAATCTCTACGTTCAGTTTTGGAAATCATGAATAGCCCCAAATCGTACTAAGTATACATATATTATTTCTAGAGCTATTCCTCTTGATGAACAGAGACTAACTATATATCATGGAATATGTTGAGATCATAGACGAAGACACTAAGTATGCAAATAACAAATTGTGTACAATCATTCTTATAGACTTATGTTAAATACTTTGATCGTATAAAAATTTTTAGCTACGTTGATCCAACTATTAGCTATATTGTTCAACTTTTAGCTATTTACATGTTAACTACTTTAAGTCTATGGGTGCATTCAAACTATTCCAGTGGTACATAGATGGTATTTCCTTCCACACTCATGCTTCCACCCCCTTGATTCACACTTGCTCCACTAAAACTCAAATGCTAAATTACTATGATCATTGGGTTTAAAGAAAAAACATTTACAACCATCGATTTCATATGTTTTAGGGGTGCGAGTTTTGTTTTGAGGGGGATGAGTGCCACACTTTTTCTTTAGAGAACAAACAAATTGAATATTAATGCGGAAGAGTTACAAAACGTGCCAAAGGCAAGCCCTCACCAAATACAAATAAGCACTCCAAATACAAATAAGCCTGAACAACAGAATTGTTGTAGTAAGTAATTGTTCTTCTAAGGAACATGAATGAACTTGTTCTAAACCTTAAAGACTATCCACCATTACAAATTTCTCTAGATTATCCACTAGGATAGTAGGGATATAGTTTGCGAGTGGTTTTTTTCCTTTCAGTCCCTCTACCACTTGATTGAACTTCTCAGCGCAAAAAAGTGTAGGTGGAGCATCAAAATGCACAACCTGCAACACATAAGGGAATTTCAAAAACTAGTCTTAGGAAAACTTCACCGATATAAAACATCTGATTGAACCTCTTTGAATTGATTTTGGATGCACACATATCATATTGTAATAAAGTAAGTCTATGATCTAAGGGTCCAACCGGTTCAGACAGATCTGAAATTGGACACCCTTTGGTCACTCATGTGTATGGCCAAAGATCTCGAGACTAGACTTAAGCATAAGTTCACGTGCTCTCTTAAACAAGTGATCCACTTAGCCTAGTGGTTAAGTCTCAAGGTTGTGAAGGAGGAGGTCTTGGGTTCAAACCCCCATGGGGAGCATGGGGAGAGTGTTTTGCCCAATGAGTTCTATAGCCTTCTAACTCAAGTTAACGTGAGTTAACTTGAGTCCAATGAGACTTAACTTGAGTGGCGAGTACACCAACCACTAGTGGACTCTAATGGAAGGTACTAAAGCATTGGGCGAAATCACTCCAACCACTAGTAGACTCTAGTGGAAGATATTGAAGGAGTGGAGGAGATTGCACATGCACTTGTGGACTCTAATTACATTTGTGGTCCTCATTGATTCGAGCAGCTATATGTACATGCATAAGCTTGGAAGGAGAGTCACCTCTCTAGCACGTAGTGGTTGTAATTTTAGTTCTCTTGCATTGGTATCAGAGCAAGATTTCATGGTGACCTTGGTGGCTCATCATCTTTCTTAAGCTCTCCTGGTGAGCTTGCGGCACTCAACATCTTCCTCAAGCTATTGTGGATTTGATGGTTCACCACCTTCTTATCAAGAAAGAAGAAAATCCTTCTTTATTTTCCTTACCATCGTGTGCAAGTTTTTATCTCTAGATATTCGTGTATAAACTTTAGTTTTACACGTGTCCATTTAGAATTCATCTCTATGCATCGTACATGCATTCATGAGAAAAAATTAAAGTCTTTCAAAAATGTGTGTCTCTTGCAATCGATCTCAGGTCCTCATTGTGAGATATCAGTGTTGTTCCATTACGCAAGTGAAGCATCATCCAAAGGCAAAAGATGGGCTAGGACAAGCATAGCCCAAGGAAAGCTTCATTTCTTCAAAGAAGAGGGCAAGAGGAAGCAATGATTTTCAAGGAGGTGTATGTAGTTTTTCTCAAGGAACAAAGGAAGGAGAACGGCTCTTCCCAAGGATCAATGGAAGGACGTAGGTTAATTGGGAGATAGTTGATGTTTTCATTTCAATACTTGCTTTATTCATCGCTTTCATGTAGCTTGCATCTAAATATCATTGAAGCATGGTAGTAGTCTTCATTTTTTTATAATGATTATGCAAACACCACGAATTCAATGAAAGCTAAATGGACATAGAAGTATTGGGAAATACATCAAGCACTTGCATGCATCTAAAAGCTCATGCCCAAAAAAAAAAGAATGTTTGTTGGTGCATTTCTCCTTTGAAAAGAGTGCTTTCATGCACAACACACATTTTGGTATAAGATGCACTCAAGTTTGTGCACATGTATGTTTATATCTTTTTGAAAGGTAGCAAGTAGGATTTTTGTGCATGGATGCTTGGATGCATGCATAGCAAGCTCAAGAATTGCTTGATTTAAGTTTGGTACATGAAAAGGAAAAAAAATGCAAACACAATGTACTCACATGCATTTGCATGCAAGAACATGCATTGACATATGACGAAGAATGGTTTCTTGCTAAGTAGTTGAACAATTGTACTTTCCTAATTGTTACCTATTTTTTCTAGCTCAAGTTAGACAGTTAGGGAAAATAGCAAACTAGTTATTTCCAAAGTTATTAGCTGCTAGTTCTAGAATAAATCTTGAAGTTAGATATGATCCTCAATGGAATTAAAGGCTTCAAAGGATAACTTTGAATTCAAGGAGGATAAAAGTATTATCTCAACATACTTCAAGATCAAGAGATATGAAGTTAGTAACTTCCAAGATCTTCTTTTTAAAAAAGACAAAGAGTTGTTCTTATTTGAATCATGAAACACTTCAAGATAAAGTATTGTTGATTTAGAAATATTTCATAAATTTATGAAGTAGGACTTTGACATTGAAAAGATCCTTTCGACTAAGAAAAATATGGACTAAGTCAAGCACCAAGTTTCTAGGATAACTCGGTAAATTCAATGCTTTGACTCAAAGCAATGCACAAGAATTGGATTTCTAGTAAGTAGTCATACAGATTGAATATAGGCATGAAAGTAGTCTCAAGTGAAGCATTGTTTGAGCTAAAACTCATCAATAGAACCTCAGTGGGTCGAACCATTGATGCTAGATACCACACTAGTATCTTGTGGTTGGATTATGTTTTAGATTTGCTTTGAATCTTTTTTAGAATCTAGTTTATTTCTCTTAAAGATAGTAAAATTGCTTCAACATCTTGTTGAAAGAGATCTTTGAAAAGTTAAAGTCTTGAGTCATCTAGACTTTGACTCATAACAAGTTTACATCTCTTCAAAGTTTGAATTGGTTGAACAAAGTTTTAGTTCTTTCTTTCCGCTTGCTGAATCTTTTGGATTTGACTCGGATATGGTTCTGGTTCTTTTCACAAGAGTCAAGGGTTGGACAAAAATCTTTCCCAAGGGGGGAAGAATGTAATAAAGTAAGTCTATGATTACGGGTCCGACCGATTCAAACAGATCTGAAATTAGACACGATTTGGTCACTCATGTGTATGGCCAAAGATCTCGAGACAAGACTTAAGAATAAGTTCATGTGCTCTCTTAAATAAGTGATCCACTTAGCCTAGTGGTTGAGTCTCAAAGTTGTGAAGGAGGAGGTCTTGGGTTCAAGCCCCCATGGGGATCATGGAGAGAGTGTTTTGCCCAAGGAGCTCTAGAGCCTTCTAACTCAAGCTAACGTGAGTTAACTTGAGTTCAGTGAGACTTAACTTGAGTGGCAAGTACACCAACCACTAGTGGACTCTAGTGGAAGGTACTAAAGCAGTGGTCGAGATCACTCCAACCACTAGTAGAATCTTGTGGAAGATATTAAAGGAGTGGAGGAGATTGCACATGCACTTGTGGAATCTAGTTACATTTGTGGTCCTCGTTGATTTGAGCAGCTATATATACATGCATAAGGTTGGGAGGAGAGTCATCTCTCTAGCATGTAGTGGTTGTAATTGTAGTTATCTTTTATATACAGTGAGAATCTATCTTCATTCAAAACATGACCAAAAAAGAAAAATGATATCCATGAACTGTTTAATTAATTATCCAATTTCTAAAGAATTGGAGAAGTTGAGAAATGGATAGTTTGAAGGGTAGAAAACTCTCTTGAAGACCTTCTAACCAATTTCTACCATTAAAGTGGATCTATCCTCAATTTCATAAGAATGTTTTTCCACACTTTTGCCATCTTGTTAGCTGTTAGTTGTAAGTTACTGATTTCTAGTTAGTTATTAGTTATAACATGTTCCATACACCTATTCACACACAACTTCTTACCATTAGCATCACACCTGGTTGTTATTTGTCATGCCATGTACACTTATAGAATTTTAGGAAACGATTACTTAAGAAACTAGTTTATAATTATCTAGTAGTCAATTTATGTACTACATAGTGCTAGACTAAAAAATTCTCCATCATCGCATGGGTATTACAAATTCTAGGGCGTACTATTGTAAAAGGTCTCATAGAAATCATCATTAATGATAAATAATTTTGTAGAACCATGGCCTCGTGACATGGGTATTTTAATGCATCTTACAAGATGGGAATACATTTTACCTTGTGTGCACCCTGATAAATAGAAATCTATACCTTCATCATTGTCCTCTTCTGCATTGATTGCAAAGTTTCTACCAATGCATCTGATAGATAGTTTCCATCACCTCCAAATGTAAAATTAGAAACCGATGAGTCTTCTGCTTCATTTGATTCATTCATAGGAATCAAAGTATGGTACACCCAATTTTGAACATGGCATTTGTTTTATGCATCTTCTCCACTAACCTTGGATACAACAAAATTGATAACATGTTAGTTATGTGAAACCAATGCACGTGTGACATCTCTCCCTTTTGACTCTGTCAAATGTCCTCTTAGAAATTCCACAACATCTGTAGCACACTTCAGCATTGCACCGTTAGGTTCAAGTTGTTCATGGGTTAGTGGCCTTTTCACAACTGCACCTACACCATCATGTTCTCCCTTCCCATGCCCTCAACCATTTAAGTTCCATATCATAGTCATGCCTGTTAGCACTGGATATCTCCCTATAAAGTAAAATGAACGTTGAGCTTTAAATTGAGAAGTTGCACCATTTGGCCATACCCAATGTTGGCTTAAGTCAAGGTTTATCTCTCTCAAGCATTGCCAATGTAATCGGAAACAATGTTGTGCAAAAAGGGTATAATGATTCTTTTCATCATGTATGAAGAAGTGGATTACCTTTTTGGGAATGCCCTCCAAACAAAATATGTGATATGCACAAAAATAGTTATCTGAAAAAACAACCAATG
The DNA here is from genome assembly GCA_020310875.1 of Ceratopteris richardii. NCBI lineage: Eukaryota > Viridiplantae > Streptophyta > Polypodiopsida > Polypodiales > Pteridaceae > Ceratopteris > Ceratopteris richardii. The sequence continues at coordinate 249,238,093 of CM035406.1, forward strand.
CATAGATTGTATTTCATTTTTCTCAAGGAATGTATAATTTTCTACAAAATCAACCATTGAAACCACAACATTGCCTAGAAATTCAAAGACACACATCTTAAACTGGTGTGCTTTCCATAAATAAATAAAATTTTGCTCGGTAAATCTCTTTGGAGTTTTCTGAAATAATCCTGTTACAACTTTAGGACACATTTCCCTCTTTCGTAGCTCTTTCCTTTTACAAACTTGTCCTTCATCTTCAAGGATCGTTACAAGAATTTGATATTTCTCAATGCTAGTCTCTTTTGGACACCATTGAAAATTTCCTACTCCAAAATCAGAGCAATCACCCATCACACATTTGTACTCATGGAATATGGTATCATTCTGATGTGGACATGGAATACTCTCTATAATGCTGCTAATTGATCAAAATGTAGTTGTTGAAGCATTACACCTTGATGTCTGCCCTACTTGACAAATAGAAAAATCACAATTACAAAGACAACTATGCACAATAGAGTTTGATTGATTGCATCCTTAAGGTACAACATTTGAACGTGATAAATGCAGCAACATGTGAATCTATCTTTCAATCTCTTAACAAAATATGGCTTGAATGATTCAAACTTTCGAAGCTTGATACTTATCATTGGATGGCATTGTTTGAAGCTTATAAATAGCTCCATCTACATTACACAAAGAAGTGGTTATTAGTAGTCAGTAATTAGCTTGTTAGCAGTTTGCTATTACTAAGTAGCTGGTTCTTGGTTAGTTGTTACAAGGTGTTAGCTTGTTACTAGTTAGCTATTACTACATAGGTAGTTCTTAGTTAGTTGTTAGTAATTAGTTATTATTATTTAGATTCTTAGCAGTTAGTTATTACTAAGTAGCTAGTCCTTGGTTAGTTGTTTGTAATTAGATATTACTAATTAGCTTGTTACCAGGTAGCTATTACTAAGTAGTTGATTTTTAGTTAGTTGTTATTAATCAGTTATTACTAATTAACTTTTTACTAATTAGCTATTACTCAATAGCTGGTTCTTGGTTAGTTGTTTATAATTATCTATTACTAATTATCTTGTTGCTAGTTAGATATTACTAAGTATCTAGTTCTTGGTTACTTGTTAGTAATTATGTATTACTAATTAGCTTGTTACCAGTTATCTATTACTAAGTTGTTGTTTCAAGGTTACTTGTTAGTAATTAGCTATTAATAATTAGCTTGTTCTCAATTAGCTATTGCTAAGTAGTTGGTTCTTTGTTAATTTCTAGTAATTAATTATTAATAATTAGCTTGTTACAAATTAGTTATTACTAAGTAGTTGGTTCTTGGATAGTTGTTAATAATGAGCTATTACTAATTAGCTTGTTAATAATTAGCTATTACTAATTAGCTTGTTACTAATTAACTATTACTAAGTAGCTAGTTCTTGGTTAGTTTTTTTGTAATTAGCTATTACTAGTTAGCTTGTTACTTGTTATCTATTTTTAAGTAGCTAGTTCTTGGTTACTTCTTAGTAATTATCTATTACTAATTAGCTTGTTACAAGTTAGCTATTACTAAGTAGCTACGTTACTTGTTAGTAATTAGATGTTATTAATTAACTTGTTATGAGTTAGCTATTACTAAGCAGCTGGTTTTAGGTTAGTTGTTAGTAATTAGCTATTACTAATTAGCTTGTTACTAGTAACTTGTTTCTTGGTAGCTTGTTCTTAGCTAGTTATAAGTAATTAGCTATTACTAATTAACTTGTTACCAATTAGCTATTTCTAAGTATTTTGTCATTGGTTACTTGTTTATAATTAGCAATTAATTATGAGCTTGTTACTATTTAGGTATTATTAAGTAGCTGGTTCTTGGTTATTTGTTTGTAATTAGCTATTAATGATTAGCTTGTTATGAGTTAGCTATTGCTAAGTAATTGGTTCTTGGTTAGTTGTTAGTAATTAGATATTACTAATTAGATTGTTACTAGTTAGCTATTACGAAGTAGCTGGTTCTTGGTTAGTTGCTTGTAATTAGCTATTACTAAATAGCTTGTTGCTAGTTATCTATTACTAAGTAGCATATTCTTGGTTAATTTTTAGTAATTATCTATCATTAGTTAGCTTGTGACCAATTAGATATTACTAAGTACCTCATTCTAGATTAATTATTAGTAATTAGCTATTACTAATCAGCTTGTTACCAGTTAGCTATTACTAAGTAGATGGTTCTTGGTTAGTTGTTAGTGATTAGCTTGTTACTAGTTTTATGCATATATTATTAATTAGCTATTATTAAATAGCTTGTTCTTAATCAACTATTACTAATTTGCTTTTTACTAGCTAGTTAGGTATGCATAGCTTTCACTATTACTTGTTATCGTATTACTTGTTATCTTATTACTTGTTAACTAGGTATGCATAACTTCTACTATTAACTTTTAGCTTGTTGCCATAGTAGTTATTACTAACTAGCTCGTTACTAGTTAAATTTATATATTAGTTGGTTTATGTTTAGTTAGATATTACTAATTAACTTTTCATTATGTCTAACTAACTAAAATTGTGAACATACAACAAAAAATAGGATTACCTAAGATACACCAAGAAGGTGAACAGAGTGCTCCAAATATTGATTTCTGCCAAGTCGGGTCCTACTTATATCCTTTTTATTTGGTGACACCCTACTCTCTGTTGTCCAAAACATGATAATCAAATCGTTGGCCTCTTGTGTAATACATGTGGTATGTGTCAATTACTAGTTGCCTTCAAAAAGCTATGATCAAACTCAATTGTACTTAACCGTCCAATTGTATCATAGATGACTTTCCTACTTACTCCCAATACCCTAGAAAGTCTTGAAATATTTATATTTAAATGATTTTCTTATGAATATGCATCACTATTTTGAATCATCATCAATGTTGATCTCTTCAACACAATTTCATTAGATTTTTTTGTTGATATATTTAGGTAGTGATGTATATGAACACACTAGGATGGTCGGGGCACTTTTTTCCCTCTTTAGGAGGTTTTTTCCCCCAGCTTGTATATACGCCTATAACACTAATGGAACACTTATCTTTGTACATTCTCTTGAATACATTCAGTATTGTGTGTTGTGATCCAAGCTTCTTCTTCTTCCTTATGTTGTTTGCATGCTTCCACAAACCTAAAACTCCAACAATAGGTCAGAGCAGGTTGCCACTTCCTTTAGGGTGTTGTCGACACCCCTTCGATCACAATCTTAAAATCGTATGAAAATTGGTGAATATATTGAGGGTAATCAGCAGTTCAAAATAGCTTTGCTATGTGATGTCAAAATCATGATCTGAGCTCGTTTTGGCCTCCAAATGTGTTGATATATTTAGGCAGTGATGTGCGTGAACACTCTAGGACCGCCGCGGCACTTTTTTCCCTCTTTAGGAGGTTTTTTTCCCCCGGCTTGTATATACGCCTATTGCCCTAATGGGCTACTTATCTTTGTACATTCTCTAGTAATACAGTCAGTCTTGTGTGTTGTGCTCCAAGCTTCTTCTTCTTCCTTGTGCTGTTCGCGTGCTTCCGCAGACGTCTAACTCCAACAATTGGTATCAGAGCAGGTCGTTGCTTCTTCTAGGGCGCCGTCGACACTCCTCCGTTTGCAGTCTCAGATTCGCACAAAATTTGGTGAGCATACTCAGGGTGTTTCCGAGATCAAAACTGCTTTGCTTTGTGGTGCCGAAATCGCGATCTGAGCTCGTTTCGGCCTCCGAACGCACTATCGCAGTGCTTGTGCAGGCTATTTCGTCCTTTTGTGCCAAAGGTATATACCAGTTTCTGTTCGCCAGTTTAAGCGTCTCGAAGTCTGCTACAGGTCTAGCAGAACTCGTGTGGGCAGTTCTGTTCAACTTTTTGAGATACAGTCAATTTTCTGCATCAAGGTATTTTAGTCACCGGCCATGGCTGAAAGCAGTGATGTATTCCGTATGTTGGCTGTTGAGGATAAGTTGGATGGTACCAACTACCCATTATGGGCTTATATGATGCGACATGTACTGGTTGCAAAAGGATTGTGGAACATTGTGCAGGGTGTCGAAAGACGTCCTGTTACACCTCTAACGACAGGTACTGCAAATACAGGTGTTGGAGCTGATGAAGATGGTGTCGAAGATGATATTCCGCAGATTCCTGTTCGTGCTGCTGTTTCTGTTGCACCTACTGCAGAGCAGATTCGATGGGATGGCAGAGATGCCCAGGCACATGCATTGATAGCTTTGTCTGTCAAACGTGCCATTATTCCTCACATTCGCTCTTGCAGAACAGCAAAGGATGCTTGGGATACACTTACCACTTTGTACCAGGCTAGGAATGAGGCTCGTGTTGCTTACCTCCGAAAACAGTTGGAGAGTGAGCACATGAATGAAGGTGATTCGATGGACAGTTTTCTTACAAAGATCAAAGACCTGAAGGAACAATTGATTTCTGCTGATGAGGTTATACCAGATAGCTCACTTGTGCAGACCGTTCTGAATGGCCTTCCTGATTCATATCAGAGTTTTGCCTCTACTCTTCGATTGATGATGAAAGGCAATCCGAATGCCTTGTCATTTGAGGAATTAGTCTCTGTTCTGTTGCAGGAAGATCAGTCCAGGCAGAACAGGTCCATTATGCGTGTTGCAGATCAAGCTTTCCTGGCTAGTCAGAAGGGCAAATGAAAATGGAGCTCTTCTACTAGTAAGCAGAAATCTGCAAATGCTGCACAATCGAAGAACCAGGATAAAGATGAGAAGAAATCAGAAAAGCAGAAATTGTTCTGCAAGTACTGTAAAGGAAATGATCATATTATAAAGAACTGTCCAAAACTGGCTGCTAAAGAGGCAAAGAAGAAAGAGGCTGGAATGGTTGTTGCAGAGGCCTCTACACCAAAAACAGAGTCTGCAAATCTTGTGCAGGAAGAAGAATGGGCGTTTACTACTGTCTGCAGTTTTGACCCATCTTCTCATGATCAGTGCATGTCTGCAGTAGACTCAGATGTTTGGTACTTTGACAGTGGGGCGACCAAACATATTACCTCGCAGCGCAGTTTCTTCTCTTCACTCGAGCCTGCCCCTATAGGGAATACTGTCACATGCGCCAATAACTCCTCTTATCCTGTTATGGGAGTTGGTAAGATCATTCTGACTACTGCTGATGGTAGTTCTTTCACTTTGTCAGATGCTTTATTTGTGCCAGGGATCAAAAAGAACCTGTTATCAGTTTCTGCATTAGCCAAGATTGGCTTGGTTGTGAAATTCGTTGATGACAGGTGTACAGTCCATGATCTCTCAAATGGCGATGTGATTATTGCTTCTGGCATTTTATGTCGTGGGCTGTATAAGCTCATAGACTATGAAAGATCTGTGAATGATTCGGCATGTGCAGTTCATGATTCTCAGGCTATGTCAGATGCAAAGCTTTGGCATGCACGCTTTGGTCATCTGAATTTTGCTAGCTTGTTACGCCTGCAGAAATCTGAAATGGTGTCCTCTTTGCCCAAACTTGAGGCACCTGGAAAACATGTTTGTGAAGGCTGTATTTTGGGCAAAATGCAGCGTTCTTCCTTTCCAAAAGATGGTTCAGTTCGGGCTATGCAGAAATTGCAGCTTGTACATAGTGATGTCTGTGGTCCTATGCAGACACCCTCTTTTGGAAATTACCTTTACTTCGTGACTTTCATTGATGATTTTTCCAGGCATGCATGGGTATATCCACTCAAAGCAAAGTCCGAAGTGTTCATGTGCTTCAAACAGTTTTTGGTTTTGGCTGAAAATCTGTCAGCATGTAAAATGGGCACCCTCCGTTCTGATCGAGGGGGGGAATATATGTCTTCAGAGTTTAATGCATTTCTGGCTGAACGTGGGATAAAACACCAGTGTACAGTGCCGTATACACCTCAACAGAATGGAGTTGCTGAACGAAAGAACAGGTCACTCATGGAGATGGCGAGGTGCATGGTCAAAAGTCAGGCTTTACCACATAGTTTCTGGCTTGAGGCTGTCATGTGTGCAGCATATGTACTGAACAGGTGTCCCACCAAAGCGTTGCAGTCTATCACTCCATATGAGGCTTGGCATGACCGCAAGCCATCTGTTGCTCATCTGCGTGTTTTTGGTTGTTTGGCATATGCATTAGTGCCTGAACAACATCGCAGAAAATTGGATGATAAGGCAGTAAAATGTATTTTTGTTGGGTACAGTTCTGAAAGTAAAGGCTATCGTCTGTATCATCCACAGACTAAACGCATTCTGGTTAGCCGTGATGTTGTCTTTGTGGAAGATGCTATTCAGCCATTGCTTTCATGTACTAAGGAGACATCTGTTAGCTCCAAAGACATGTATGATACTTTGATGCCTCTTTTTACAGGTGGACAGGCTAGCGCTGGTCCCAATGAGGCAACTTCTCAGCCTTTGCAGGTTTCATATGATGATGCAGATCATTCCATTTCTGATGCAGATTTACATGATGCACTTGTTGATGAGAGAGCTGATATCGAACAGGCAAAAACTATGCCAAAATGGCTGGTGCAGACTTTGCGTGACAGCAAATTAGATGCACCTTTGTCATATCGTACTCGTTCAGGCTCTCATAGTACCTCCTTTGCATCAGATTGCTATGCTATGGCTGCATCTAGTCTCTGTGATGAGAATGAGCCTGTTTCTTTTGATGAAGCACAAAATTCAGAAAATTGGATGGCTGCTATGCAATCTGAATATGATGCTATAATGAAGAATGGTACATGGTCTTTGTGTGACTTGCCTCCTGGCAAGAAGGCCATTGGCACTAAGTGGGTATACAAGCTGAAGCGTAAACCTGATGATACAGTTGACAGGTATAAGGCTAGGCTTGTTGCAAAGGGTTATGCGCAGGAAAGAGGCATTGATTTTGATGAGACCTTTGCACCTACATGCCGTATGACTACTGTTCGGAGCATTTGTGCACTTGCAGCCCATCATGGTTGGAATGTACATCAGTTGGACATTAAAACAGCATTTCTGAATGGTGACTTGCATGAAGAAGTGTATGTTTTTCAGCCCCGTGGCTTTGTGCAGAAAGGGCATGAAAACCAGGTGTGCAGGTTAAAGAAGGCGTTATATGGTTTAAAGCAAGCACCACGTGCTTGGTATGAGAAAATACATGCCTATCTGATTGCACATGGTTTTGAGAACAGTCCAACTGAAAGCACCTTATATGTTAAGCGTGCTAATGATGTGCTTCTGATCATTGTTGTCTATGTAGACGACATGCTGCTCACTGGTCCTCTTGAGAAGCATATTGCTGATTTCAAGGCTGATTTGCATGCCTCATTTGAGATGTCTGATTTGGGGCATTTGCATCACTATTTGGGCATTCAGTTTATGCAAGTTGATGGTGGAATGGCTTTGTGTCAAACGAAATATATTGACACATTATTGCAGCGTTTTGGCCTTGAAGACTGTAAGCCTATTGCCACTCCTATGGAGACAGGTTTACGATTGAGTCTTCATGATGCTGGAGATGCATTTGATGCTGTTCTCTATCAGCAGGCTGTTGGATGCTTGATTTACTTATGCATTACTCGGCCAGATATTCAGTTTGCTGTCTCACAGATGAGCAGGTTTATGCATTGCCCAGGAGTCACGCATTGGAAAGCGGTTAAGCGCATCTTTCGCTACTTGAGTGGTACTCGGCTACTTGGGTTGTTTTATCCCAAGGGGGGATCACTACCGCCAGATTTGCATGCTTTTTCTGACTCAGATTGGGCTGGTTGCTATGACACTCGTGTGTCCACCAGTGGTTTTTGCTTCATGCTTGGTAGCTCATGTATATCTTGGTTGAGCAAGAAGCAGCCTACTGTGGCCACTTCCAGTTGTGAGGCTGAGTATAGGGCAGCTTTCACAGCGACTGTTGAGTGTGTGTGGCTCAGACGCCTTATGGCTGATTTGGGTGTTGGCCAGTCTTCTGCCACCACCATCTTCACTGACAGTCAGAGCGCATTGGCAGTTGCGAGGAACCCTGTGTTCCATGCTCGCACTAAGCACATTGAGGTGCATTATCACTATGTCAGGGAGAGGTTCTCTGCTGGGGAGATCAGCTTGGCATATGTGCCCACGCAGGAGAACATTGCAGACCTTTTCACGAAGGCTCTGCCTAGGGAGAAGTTTGAAGCTTTCCGCAAAGCTTTGGGCTTACTTCCTTTTGTGGAGTGATTTCCACATAGCTCGGCACTTCCTTATACATGAGTGCCAGCTCCTTGTTCACCGCATCACTCCCAGGGGGGATTTGTTGATATATTTAGGTAGTGATGTGTGTGAACACTCTAGGACCGCCGGGGCACTTTTTTCCCTCTTTAGGAGGTTTTTTTCCCCCGGCTTGTATATACGCCTATTGCCCTAATGGGCTACTTATCTTTGTACATTCTCTAGTAATACAGTCAGTCTTGTGTGTTGTGCTCCAAGCTTCTTCTTCTTCCTTGTGCTGTTCGCGTGCTTCCGCAGACGTCTAACTCCAACAAAATGTACTATCATAGTGCCTGAGTAGGAAATTTTGTCTTTTTATGCCAAAGATATATAGAGGTTTTGGTTTGCTAGTATAAGCACCTCAAAGTCTGCTAGAGGTTTAGCAAAACTTGATAGGGTAGTTCTATTCAACTTTTTGAGATACAATCATTTTTCTAGATCATGGTATTTTAGTCAATGGCCATGGCTAAAAGTAGTGATGTATTCTGTATGTTGGTTGTTGAGGATAAGTTGGATGGTATCGATTACCCATTATGGGCTTATATGATGCATCATGTATTGGTTGCAAAAGGATTGTGGAATATTGTGCATGGTGTTGAAAAATGTTCTAGTACACCTACAAATACAATTACTTAAGCTGATGCAGATGGCATTGAAGATGGTGATATTCTTGAGGTTCCTATTTGTGTTATGGTTCCTACTTCACCTACTGCAAACAAACTTTGTTCAGATGGCAAAGATGCTCAGACACATGCATTGATAGCCTTGTCTATTAAACATGCCATTATTCCACATATTCACTCTTGCAAAACAACAAAGGATGCTTGGGATACAGCTACCACTTTATACCAAGCAAGGAATGAGGCTCGTGTTGTTTACCTCCGAAAACAGTTGGACAGTGAGCACATGAATGAAGGAGATTCCATCGAGAGTTTTTTGCCAAAGATCAAAGATTTGGAGCAATTGATTTCTGCTAATGAAGTCTTTCCTGACAATTCACTTGTGCAGACTATTCTGAATGGTCTTCCAGATTCATATCAGAGTTTTGCTTTTACTCTTTGATTGATGATGAAAGGCAATCCAAATGCATTAACATTTGAGGAGTTAGTCTGTGTTATGTTGTAGGAAGATTAGTCTAGGCAGAACATGTCCATTATGTGTGTTGCAAATCAAGCTTTCTTGGCTTGTCAGAAGGGCAAAGGTAAATGGAGCTCTTCTACTAATAAGCAGAAACTTGCTAATTCTACACAATAGGATGACAGAGACAAGAAGAAAACAAAAAATCACAAATTGTTCTACAAATATTGTAAAGGAAATGATCATGTCATAAAGAGTTGTCCAAAATTGGTTGCAAAAGAGGTTACGTTGAGTATGATTATCTGATATCAATATGTTCTCCATCCGTTATGTATGTAGACTTTCTATACCACTTTTAAACATGCAACAATCATCCAAAACCTCATATGTTAGATACAATGAATGAACAATGTGAAACTAAATGAATATCTTGAAACCACTTTTAAAACTACAACAATCATCCACAACCTCAGATGTTACTCATATCTAACTTCCTTTTTTCTTTGAGAGAATAGGAAAAAAATAGATTAATGAAGGAATGGTTTAAAATGTGTACGGACCAAGAGCCCACACATCACCATAAAATCAATTTCATCAATCTTTACAACAGTGGTTACTCTACAATAGAAACCTCCAATCTTTATAAGAAATTATTCAATGAATAATCGCATGAAGGCATTGCTTCATCAATTAAACAACAAAAATGAATAGAACTCTTGACATACATTTTGTAATCTCAAATCTATTAGGATGTTGAAGACATATCACAAAGGCAATTAGATTTCTATTTTTGACAATCTAGAACTACCATTTCAACCACAAGCACACATTAAAAAAAAATAGTACTATACATCCAATAATAGCCCATAAAATCTATCATTATCACCTGATATCGAGTATTGAAAAGTTATTAAGATGTTATGAATCATATGAATTAAAAACACCAGTTCATTACATTCCTCAATGATAGTGGTGCAGAGTGAAGCACTTTGCAATTCGAAATTTACGCAGTATTCTTTTGAACTTCAAGTTAAGCAACAATTCGAGTAATGAAAATGCATTGGAATCGCACTCAAAAAACGAGAGATTTTTATGCAGTTAGGATACATTTAGCATCAAGAGCTCGCCAATCTATATAAAAGAGTTTCAAAATTTGCAGCATTTTTCAACATAACTATCCATCTCTTTCACAACTTTTAATGGGAAACTTCCTATGTATAAAAGTCAAGGCAATATCCTACTTGATTCCTAACTAATAGCATAATAAGGTGTCACACTGAATACTCCCACTCCAATTCATTTGTCTTCCTTTTCATGCCTTTCTCCAAATGTCCATATTGCATTCCTCTCTCAAAGCATATCCGATTTATTTTCTTGGTTTATCTCATCTGCAAAGATTTTCTCTCCCTCCCTTTTCTTCCTCTCTGCTAGACTTGGATGTTTCTTCTCTATCTCACGAACTTCCTCCTTGAAAAACAATCTCTCTTAATATTCCCCACTCAAGATGCATCACCCAGAAAAACTCCTGATAGTGATGGTGTTTGTCATCAATGCTCCACTATAGAACATGTGTATCCTTGCACCTACCACTAATACATTTAATTTTCTCTTTTAATGAGTCATACATATAGGTTTAGCTAACAAGGGTTGGCTTCTTCTAGCTAATTAAGAATGTCCCAAAATTCATTTTTTTGTCAACATTAACATGCTTTCAGTTAGATGGAAATCAGAATTAAGATCATAAAGTAATTAATTAATTACCTTCTAATTATCTTCATGTTACCATGATCTGTGTTCTTCAAACACAACATCCTTACTTCTAGTGAATTGCTTGGTAGAAGGTTGAAGAACTTGTAACCCATCTGAGTTGAATCATATCCAATAAATACTACCTTTTTTGCCCTTTCATCTAGCTTACCATCAATTTGTGAAGGTATATGAACATAAGCTAAACAACCAAACACCTTGCAATGTCCTATACTTGGTTTTCTTCCATGCCATTATTCATAAGGAGTCATAGCTTGAAGTGATTTTGATGGAAGTCTGTTGACAAGGTACACAATAGTTGAAATAGATTTTTCCCACAAAAAATGTGGCAACCTCTTTTCTTCAATCATTGGTTGGGCTGAGCCAACCAAGGTCTTGTATCATCTCTCTTCAATTCCATTCAATTGAGGAGATTGCCTAGTAGTCACTTCCCATTTGATGCCTTTATCCTATAAGAACTCATCAAACTCTTTGGAGAAGTATCCTACCCCTCCATCATATCTAATTTTCTTCAATGATCTATCTCCGAGCATCCAACACAATTACAATTTGAAAAAATTCTTTTGAGGGAATGTGTTGATGTTATAGCATCACAAATCATATTTTTCAAACCTAGGAGCATCTTGAGAGACCCAAATATCACATAGAAGCATTCAGCAGACACAATGGTGCTTTGTTAGCACAAGATTAAAAACAAGCTACACATAAAATAAGATGAAAGCATCATTAACGACACACACAAGTTTAATCACATGCATAATCATGTCGCTACAAAATAACGTGTCACCAGCATGAGATAAGAAAGGAACAAGCACAAAAACACATCGAGAAGACAATAGGAGCTCTCCAAGCATTCCACAAACTAGCATCATCTCATTTTCTCCAAGAATGCTCCCCCAAAAGAGAGTTAGTGACCTCTTTATATATAGAATGGGAAAAATCCATGCTATGTGGGATTTTTCAACTAAGCGGAGAATGAGTCTCACCTATTGGCTAGTATGGCACTCACACACACTTGTACAAGAGTGCTTATTAGAATAATTTAAAAGTAGAAAAAGGTACAAATGGTGATGAATAAGAGTGGATCCAAGAAATATAGGTTGTCTTGTCAACACTCCCCCACTCCTTGACTTTGACATACTTGAAAAAGCCTTTGCAAGTGTGGAGCTTTTTGTGGAAGAGCATGTAGAAGTTCTTTTGAGTGCATGTTGTGTCATTGGAGTACATCACTTTGTTGATTTTCTTCATCTTTCTTTTTTAATTTCTTTTGTAGTCCACCACCTTTTATCTGGATCTTTTGCCTCTTGTAGAATGTGCTAGCATATATTAATCTTCTCCTCCCTTTTTTTCAATGGAAATGTAAAGATGAAATGTGGATGGTGTATGAGGGTGGAATGATGGAATGTAGATGATAGATACATATAGATGAAATCAATTCATCTCTTCTTAGTCCAGGACTAAGGGTGCATGGGTGGTAAACAAAAAAGTGCTTATGCATGGTCTTGTGATGAGACCCTATCTTATACATACTCTAAAAAACCATGGTGCAAAATAGGATGGATCTTGAGAAAAGTGCTCAAGGGTAAGGCAATGATGAGGCTTTCTCCAATTGTGCAACTCCCCATCTTCTCCTTTACATCAATCATTGCAATAGATGATACCTTTGTCCACCAATATTGGAAAAAGAAAAATGAAAAGCAATTTTTTACAATGTATGTACATGTGCCCTCTTTGTGCATGGGTTGAACTTAAGGTTCCTAATGCTTGGCCTTTAGATGAGACCCTAGTCACATGCATACTTGATGTGCATTTTGAACATATGTTGTGCATTGGGCAAGGTTGGGTTTGACACCCATGGAGTGCCACATGAAAAGGTTTTAGGGTGCCAATATATTATTGCTTTTCTTGTTCTTTCCTTAAAGTTCTACTTAGGATCTCTTTTAGATTTTGTCTCGATCATATAACCCCATCACCACCTAGAGGAGGATCAGTCTTAGCAGATCCTACTCTCAAAGATTTAGATATGATGCTTAAAGCATTAGGCCAGAATCCAAGAAGGATCAAATGTGATCGAACATGACAAATGTTGTCCCAGAACTAAACTAGAGATTGAAAGAACAAAACTATGTGCAAAGATGGTAGAACTAAATCAAACCATGTTTTAGGCCAGTCATCTCTTCAATTGCACTAACTCTGCCAAGGCACAATTGCACTTTGATGGATTGTTAGAGAGACTAGAGAAGATAATCGCCAAATCAGGAAAGCCAACCACATCATAGATGAGTATCTCTAGAAGTGAAGGGATTAATCTTCCCCCCAAGTAAGCATATGCTCCTACTTCTATTGATGTTTGGAATCCCTTCTTCTGTGCATTAGTACCCACAAGAATTCCTAAGAGAGATTGAAAAGGAGAAATGGGCAAAGGAGAGTGAGAACCCTCTTCCCGTTGAGCTAGTGGAGGATCTACATGTTCAATTCCCACAAGACATTCCGTCAATCTATAGGGAGCAAATTAGGCTAGTTTGGTAGTTTAGATTGATTGGAATCATTTCCTACAATCTAAGAAAAGAGAAAATAGAAATCAAATCTACCTTTTGATTGATTGATTGAGAATCAATCCCAACCACTTATAACTCATGGCTTTTAGGCATTTTACTCTTCGATTTTACACAGGAAAATACTTTGGAAGTTACATAAGAGGGTGATCCTATGATCAAACTCTCAATACAATAAATGAATGCAAATAAAACTCTACAAGGAGTATAGGTGGCATCATTCCAATGATGAATTTGATGAAGATCATGTCCACCTCAAGCATAATGAAAGCTTGATGTTCCAACAAGAGCATCACATGACATGGAGTCAGTGCACTCCATAGGATCAGGATCCTCTTGGATGCATGAAGACACCCACTTATGGATGTGCAAAGTTGCAGTAGAAGAAGAGGAAAGAATAACAACACGTGAAATAGGCATAGACAAGAACCCTAGATCAATTCGAGACACTGCTTATGAACCAATGGTGTTCCATGATGAAGAATTTGAACCTCACGGTTATACAAAAATTCTACCCACAATGGACGTAGCTATGAATGAAGAATATTGGACCCCACACTGTGATGAAGATGGCTATGACATGTCAGCTTCCATGATAGAACCAATCATGTATTATTTGGTTATTGAAGAGTGAACCTAGGGAAGATGGTGATGATGAAGAGTCCATCCTCATGAAGCCTTTTTGTGCCTCAGAGGAAGAGTACCTTTATTTGATAGGAGTCAAAACTCAAAAAGAGGAAACCTCATACGAGTGAACCTAGGGAAGATGGTGATGAAGATGAAGATTCCATCCTCATGAAGCCTTTTTGTACCTCAGGGGAAGAGTAACTTTATTTGATAGGAGTCAAAACTCATAAAGAGGAAAGATCAAAACAAGAAGAGACATTAAGCTTGACCAAGAAAAAGAAAGGAGAGAAACCTATAACCAAGTCAGTAGAGGAAGAGAACCCCTTTGAAGTTCTAGAGAATCAAGAAGTATGAAATAAAAGATCAAAATGTCATGATACGGAAGTCTAATAGAGAAGTTCTCCTAGGAATGGCATACAACAACAAAGAGAAAACTAAGAAAATTGTTGTGACCATAGAAGAAGATGAAGAATGAGGTGCAACTCCAATGGACAACAAAACATGAATCCTTATCCATTCATGGAAAATGAAAAGCTAAAAGACAAGCCAAGGCTAGATGAAGAGCCAAGGGTAACACAAGGGTAGGTGAAATGTCCCAAGAAGGTCTACATAGTCATATTCTTTTGGAGAAGGTGCAACCAAGGCCATTCAAGCATGTGGAGTGAAGGGGAGCACTTTGTGGAGCATGCTTAAGGAGTTCCAAGACCTTTCCAAGCAGAGATGAGGTCATACCAAGAGCTAGAAAGATCATACCCCTTTTAGGCATAGTGTTTGGTAGAGACCACTTACTTCTTTTGTTCAGTTCTCTCTGTATATCAACCAAGGGTTATATTATCCTTATGGAGATGGACTACAACCTCAAGGCTTTAGTGATGCTGATTGGGCTGGTTCAAAGGATAGAAGGAGCACATCTGGCTATGTCTTCATGCTAGGTCAAAGAGTCATTTCATGGATGTCTAAGAAGCAACCTACAATTGCATTATCATCTACTGAGGCTGATTAGAGAGATTTAGCACTTGATACATGTGACATCATGTGGCTCAAGAAGCTCTTCAAAGACTTGGATGTGGAGGTCAAAGAGTTCACTCTATTTGGAGATAACATGCCAAGAATTCATCTAGCAAGCAACCCTATGTTCCATGCAAGAAGCAAGCACATAGAGATCCATTATCACTTCATCAGAGAGAAGGTACTAGCAAAAGAAGTGGACATCAAGTGCATCAACACCAAGGATCAACGAGCAGATATCATGACCAAGTTTATGGATGCAAGCAAGTTGGAGAAGTTCAAGGTCAACCTCAACTTGAAGGAGATCAATGGAGACTAACACTTGCGCTTGAGGGGGAGTGTTAGAATTTCAGCAATCTCAAGTGTGAGAACTCATGCTAAGTTGAAGTGCCACAACAATCACACTTTTTGTAGGGTATACAACCACGTTTCCACAAGCTTTCTCAGCTCTTTACTCACCTGATTGATGGAGAAAAGTCGGGATCATTTGGAGGGAATTTTTGAATTCAAATCTACAACTACCTTTTTTAGCATTATATAAGCACACACATGGAGCAAAGTCATGGCCATCCTCCTCTACCATTTGAACACTTGTAGGCTCTCATTAGGAGTGTTTACTCTAGGTCTAAGATAGCCCCTAGCTAAGCAAGCCCCTTGCTTGCTAGAAATTTCTCATAGGAAGTGATCTTTGATCACCCATTTCTTTTTGTGTAGTAGTCAGATTCATTTGCAAGATAGCTCATTTTGTTCCTATGATTGTAAGATTTCTTTTGATATGATCTTAGTATCAACTATTCCTTATCCTTGAGTATATTGAGCTTGAAAGCTCTATAGTATGATCTCTGCATATTCCCAAGTATATGTGTGTTGGGAGGTACACATAGGTGCAAGCTACTTGTTTGGACAATTTCTTTGAGGACCACGAGATCAATTTTGTAAGTGCAAAAGTAAGATATCTAGATGTACTTCTCCTATCATCTTTAGAGCCTACGCAATCTGCATCAATTTATCTCTACCATACACAGATAAATGAATCTAGCAAGTCAAGGGGGTCATCTTGACTTTTCAAGGTCTAGAAGGTGTGCAAACATTTTCACCTTCCTTTCTTCATATCCCGAGATCAGCTGAACCAAACATAATGAAAACTGATATGCAGATAGTAGATACTTCAACTTAACTATCTCAAGTTAAATTATAGAAAATGAGTGAGAGTACACATAGAGAAATCCATTCCACAAAATCATTGTGATGATGAAGATGCAATAGTATACAATAGATGCAAATGTGATTGAAGAAATGTATCAAAATGTATATGCTAATGAACATATGATATAAGGGAAGCGTAGTGTACTAGACATAGGTAATGTGAGCTCAATGTATGCTCTCTGAAGTAGCTCAATGCCTCTGAGGATGGCTCTCATTTTTCGTGACTAAAAGTATGTATATTTATACACATTTCTAGATTTTGAATTTCAATTTTCCCTCACCTACGTGATCCTACATTTTAGGGATGATTTGAATTAATTCCAACCACCACATGAGTCATGAGTTTAGCTTCCTAACTTCACAAGATTCCATCTTCTTTTGAATTTTACAATTATCCAAAGTAGCTATGCTCAAATTGACAAGCATGAGTTCATATGTGATTCTTCATATGAGAAACTTTAATGAGTGTGTAGTCCTAAAGCTTTAGCAATGCACTTAGGCTTGCTTATTGCACCAACAAGAATGAATTCTCCTTGGCATAATGTGTGATTGCTACAACCAGCATCTATGCACCGTTTTTGTCCATGATGTCCCTATCATATTTGGTGCCTCATCCCTAGGAGTTTCTCATCTCCATCATTCTTTGAGGTGGTGTTAGCATAACTCTGTTTGTCCTTCTGCTTACCTCCTTTGCCATGCTTGAGCTAACAATGTGAAGCAATGTAATTTGGCTTACCACAAATGTAAAACCTGATACCTTTATGTGGATCCTTTCCCTTACACTTGCTTTTGGTCTTGGATTTTGCCTTGGAGTCTAAATCTGACTCCTCATCATCTTCCTTTGATTTTTTGCCTTTGCCTTTACAAAATTTACCTTTCTTGCCTCCTTTTCCGTTCCTTTTTTTGGCATAGAGTGCTTGGCTATGTGCAACGTTGCTCCTTGGTGCATCCCCATTGTAGCTTCTTCTACCAATAGATAAGAGATGAGCTCCTCCAATGATGTAAGAGGATCTCTATAAAGGATAGTGCTTTTCAAATGCTTCCATTTATCTTTCTCTCTAAGTCCATTGAGGGTGATCTGCACTATGCCTTCTCATCAACTTTGCAATCAGTGGATGCAAGCTGATCCCTTAGTTATTTGTCTCTTAGGATGTAGTCAATTATGGATTGACCACTAGCGTTCTTAAGTGTGTGAAGCTCATTTTTGAGATGCATCTCTACTCCATGTGGAAGTAGAATAGACCTTCTCGACGGCTTCCCATACATCCTTAGCATGACCAAATTCTGAAATATGCCCAATCATAGTGTTGGAGATTACCTAAGACATCAAGAACTTAGCTCTCATATTCCTATCCTCCCATTCATTCAAGGTCCTTAGCTCTCCCTTTGTAGTATTTGGGTCCTTTAGGTCAACCTCAGGTGCTTCTTCATCTCCAAAAACAATAGTCTAGATTTCTTTCCTCATAAGATAGTTGGATATTCTATTAACTGATGAAAAAATTTTTGGTATATGTTGTTATGCAGGATAAGTTACTTATTCCAAGCAAGTTACATGTATAGAAGGACTATGATACTTATGATTTATTCCTATAAATGCTTGTTTAAATGTGGATTCAAAAATATAACATGATATTTATATGACTTATATCTACTTTGTTTTTTTTAGACGATTTGTGCTAATCTTTTTAATTGCATAAAGTATGAATGCATGATAAAATAAAACTTTGAAAATTTAAAACTTATTTTCAAAAGAATTTGATATGTTCCACTTGAATCTGCAAGTTGGCCCAACGAGACGATGTGTAAGTTTAGTGGGGGCGGATGTCGGAAAGAATTTATTCCTCTTAAAATATTATTAAAAATTAAAATATTATTTGATTGGAATAAGTTTGAATAATTTATGAAAATTTTGACTCATGTTTGATTTTAATCTTTTGCAAGACAAGAAGTTTGATGATTAATTCAAAGATGTGAAGTATTTATCAAGGTGCTTTCAAATATAATTGTGGGTATAGTTTAAAATTCAAGGGTTAGTCAAGGATTTATCTAAGTTTTGAAAGATAACTCAAGGGTATTTAAGGGTTTAATGTAGGTTTTGAACATGTTTTATAGGGTTCAAGCTTAATTTCAAGGTTAATTAAGGGTCAATTAATAAATCTAGAGGGTTATGGAAGGGTAGAGGTTTAGTTTATAGGTTAATTGTGTTGGAGATAGATGTCTGCGGAAGCACGCGAACAGCACAAGGAAGAAGAAGAAGCTTGGAGCACAAATACACAATAGTGAGTGTATTACTAGAGAATGTACAAAGATAAGTAGCCCATTAGGGCAATAGGCCTATATACAAGACGAGGGAAAAAAACCTCCTAAAGAGGGAAAAAAGTGCCCCCGCGGTCCTAGTGTGTTCACACACATCACTACCTAAATATATCAACAAATCCCCCCTGGGAGTGATGCGGTGAACAAGGAGTTGGCACTCATGTATAAGGAAGTGCCAAGCTATGTGGAAATCATTCCACAAAAGGAAGTAAGCCCAAAGCTTTGCGGAAAGCTTCAAACTTCTCCCTAGGCAGAGCCTTCGTGAAAAGGTCTGCAATGTTCTCTTGCGTGGGCACATATGCCAAGCTGATCTCCCCAGCAGAGAACCTCTCCCTGACATAGTGATAATGCACCTCAATGTGCTTAGTGCAAGCATGGAACACAGGGTTCCTCGCAACTGCCAATGCGCTCTGACTGTCAGTGAAGATGGTGGTGGCAGAAGACTGGCCAACACCCAAATCAGCCATAAGGCGTCTGAGCCACACACACTCAACAGTCGCTGTGAAAGCTGCCCTATACTCAGCCTCACAACTGGAAGTGGCCACAGTAGGCTGCTTCTTGCTCAACCAAGATATACATGAGCTACCAAGCATGAAGCAAAAACCACTGGTGGACACATGAGTGTCATAGCAACCAGCCCAATCTGAGTCAGAAAAAGCATGCAAATCTGGCGGTAGTGATCCCCCCTTGGGATAAAACAACCCAAGTAGTCGAGTACCACTCAAGTAGGGAAAGATGCGCTTAACCGCCTTCCAATGCGTGACTCCTGGGCAATGCATAAACCTGCTCATTTGTGAGACAGCAAACTGAATATCTGGCCGAGTAATGCATAAGTAAATCAAGCATCCAACAGCCTGCTGATAGAGAACAACATCAAATGCATCTCCAGCATCATGAAGACTCAATAGTGGCAATAGGCTTACAGTCTTTAAGGCCAAAACACTGTAATAATGTGTCAATATATTTCGTTTGACACAAATCCATTCCACCATCAACTTGCATAAACTGAATGCCCAAATAGTGATGCAAATGCCCCAAATCAGACATCTCAAATGAGGCATGCAAATCATCCTTAAAATCAGCAATATGCGTCTCAATAGGACCAGTGAGCAACATGTCATCGACATAGACAACAATGATCAGAAGCACATCATTAGCACGCTTAACATATAAGGTGCTTTCAGTTGGACTATTCTCAAAACCATGTGCAATCAGATAGGCATGTATTATCTCATACCAAGCACGTGGTGCTTGCTTTAAACCATATAACACCTTTTTTAACCTGCACACCTGGTTTTCATGCCCTTTCTACACAAAGCCACAGGGCTGAAAAACATACACTTCTTCATGCAAGTCACCATTCAAAAATGCTGTTTTAATGTCCAACTGATGTACATTCCAACCATGATGGGCTGCAAGTGCACAAATGCTCCGAACAGTAGTCATACGGCATGTAGGTGCAAAGGTCTCATCAAAATCAATGCCTCTTTCCTGCGCATAACCCTTTGCAACAAGCCTAGCCTTATACCTGTCAACTGTACCATCAGGTTTACGCTTCAGCTTGTATATCCACTTAGTGCCAATGGCCTTCTTGCCAAGAGGCAAGTCACATAAAGACCATGTACCATTCTTCATTATAGCATCATATTCAGATTGCATAGCAGCCATCCAATTTTCTGAATTCTGTGCTTCATCAAAAGAAACAGGCTCATTCTCATCACAGAGGCTAGACGCAGCCATAGCATAGCAATCTGATGCAAAGGAGGCACTATGAGAGCCTGAACCAGTATGATGTGACAAAGGTGCATCTAATTTGTTGTCACGCAAAGTCTGCACCAGCCATTTTGGCATAGTTTTTGCCTGATCAATATCAGCTCTCTCATCAAGTGCATCATGTAAATCTGCATCAGAAATGGAATGATCTGCATCATCATATGAAGCCTGCAAAGGCTGAGAAGTTACCTCATTAGGACCAGCACTAGACTGTCCACCTGTAAAAAGAGGCATCAAAGTACCATACATGTCTTTAGAGCTAACAGATGTCTCCTTAGTACATGAAAGCAATGGCTGAATAGCATCTTCCCCAAAGACAACATCATGGCTAACCAGAATGTGTTTAGTCTGTGGATGATACAAACGATAGCCTTTACTTTCAGAACTGTACCCAACAAAAATACATTTTACTGCCTTATCATCCAATTTTCTGCGATGTTGTTCAGGCACTAGTGCATATGCCAAACAACCAAAAACCCGCAGATGAGCAACAGATGGCTTGCGATCATGCCAAGCCTCATATGGATTGATAGACTGTAGCGCTTTAGTGGGACACCTGTTAAGTACATATGTTTCACACATGACAGCCTCAAGCCAGAAACTATGTGGTAAAGCGTGTCTCTTGACCATACACCTCGCCATCTCCATGAGTGACCTGTTCTTGCATTCAGCAACTCCATTCTGTTGAGGTGTATACGGCATTGTACACTGGTGTTTTATCCCCCGTTCAGCTAGAAATGCATTAAAATCAGAAGACATATATTCCCCCCCTCGATCAGAACAGAGGGTGCCCATTTTACATGCTGACAGATTTTCAGCCAAAACCAAAAACTGTTTGAAGCACAAAAACACTTCGGACTTTGCCTTCAATGGATATACCCATGCATGCCTGGAAAAATCATCAATGAAAGACACGAAGTAAAGGTAATTTCCAAAAGAGGGTGTCTGCATAGGACCACAGACATCACTGTGTACAAGCTGCAATTTCTGCGTAGCCCGAACTGAACCATCTTTTGGAAAGGATGAACGCTGCATTTTGCCCAAAATACAGCCTTCACAAACATGTTTTCCAGGTGCCTCAAGTTTGGGCAAAGAGGACACCATTTCAGATTTCTACAGGCGTAGCAAACTAGCAAAATTCAGATGACCAAAGCGTGCATGCCAAAGCTTTGCATCTGACATAGCCTGAGAATCATGAACTGCACATGCCGAATCATTCACAGATCTTTCATAGTCTATGAGCTTATATAGCCCACGACATAAAATGCCAGAAGCAATAATAACATCGCCATTTGATAGATCATGAACTGTACATCTGTCATCAACAAATTTCACAACCAAGCCAATCTTGGCTAATGCAGAAACTGATAACAGATTCTTCTTGATCCCTGGCACAAATAAAGCATCTGACAAGGTGAAAGAACTACCATCAGCAGTAGTCAGAATGATCTTACCAACTCCCATAACAGGATAAGAGGAGTTGTTGGCGCATGCGACAGTATTCCCTGTAGGGGCAGGCTCCAGTGAAGAGAAGAAACTGCGCTACGAGGTAATATGTTTGGTCGCCCCACTATCAAAGTACCAAACATCTGAGTCCACTGCAGACATGCACTGCTCATGAGAAGATGGGTCAAAACTGCAAACAGTAGTAAACGCCCATTCTTCTTCCTGCACAAGATTTGCAGACTCGATTTTTGGTGTAGAGGCCTCTGCAACAACCATTCCAGCCTCTTTCTTCTTTGCCTCTTTTGCAGCCAGTTTTGGACAGTTCTTTGTGCTATGATCATTCCCTTTACAATACTTGCAAAACAATTTCTGCTTTTCTGATTTCTTCTCATCTTTATCCTGGTTCTTCGAATGTGCAGCATTTGCAGATTTCTGCTTACTAGTAGAAGAGCTCCATTTTCCTTTGCCCTTCTGACTAGCCAGGAAAGCTTGATCTGCAACACGCATAATGGACCTGTTCTGCCTGGACTGATCTTCCTGCAACAGAACAAAGACTAACTCCTCAAATGATAAGGCATTCGGATTGCCTTTCATCATCAACCGAAGAGTAGAAGCAAAACTCTGATATGAATCAGGAAGACCATTCAGAACGGTCTGCACAAGTGAGCTATCTAGTATAACCTCATCAGCAGAAATCAAATGTTCCTTCAAATCTTTGATCTTTGTTAGGAAATTGTCCATAGAATCACCTTCATTCATGTGCTCACTCTCCAACTGTTTTCGAAGGTAACACGAGCCTCATTCCTAGATTGGTACAATGTGGTTAGTGTATCCCAAGCATCCCTAGTTGTTCTGCAAGAGCGAATATGAGGAATAATGGCACGTTTGACAGACAAAGCTATCAATGCATGTGCCTGGGCATCTCTGCCATCCCAACAAATTTGCTCTGCAGTAGGTGCAACAGAAACAGCAGCACGAACAGGAATCTGCAGAATATCATCTTCGACACCATCTTCATCAGCTCCAGCACCTGTATTTGCAGTACCTGTAGTTGCAGGTGTAACAGGACGTCTTTCAACACCCTGCACAATGTTCCACAGTCCTTTTGCAACCAATACATGTTGCATCATATAAGTCCATAATGGGTAGTTGGTACCATCCAACTTATCCTCAACAACCAACATACGGAATACATCACTGCTTTCAGCCATGGCCGGTGACTAAAATACCTTGATGCAGAAAATTGACTGTATCTCAAAAAGTTGAACAGAACTACCCAGACGAGTTCTGCTAGACCTGTAGCAGACTTTGAGATGCTTAAACTGGCGAACAGAAACTGGTATATACCTTTGGCACAAAAAGACGAAATAGCCTGCACAAGTGCTGCGATAGTGCGTTCGGAGGCCGAAACGAGCTCAGATTGCGATTTCGGCACCACAGAGCGAAGCCGTTCTGATCTTGGAAACACGCTCAGTATGCTCACCAAAATTCGTGCGATTCTGAGACTGCAAAAGGAGGAGTGTCGACGGCGCCCTAGATGAAGCGGCGACCTGCTCTGATACCAATTGTTGGAGATAGATGTCTGCGGAAGCACACCAACAGCACAAGGAAGAAGAAGAAGCTTGGAGCACAAACACACAATAGTGAGTGTATTACTAGAGAATGTACAAAGATAAGTAGCCCATTAGGGCAATCGGCGTATATACAAGCCGGGGGAAAAAACCTCCTAAAGAGGGAAAAAAGTGCCCCGACGGTCCTAGTGTGTTCACACACATCACTACCTAAATATATCAACAAGTTGGGATTAAAAAACATGGTTTTAGGTTAGTTTAAGGGTAAACCTATGGTTAATAGGTTAATTAAGTAGGTTTAGTCACTAAATGAGTTAATAAATAGGGTAAATATAACAATGAAACCTTAGCAAAATATTTTAAATATAAATAGTTAGTTAATTATATTAATTATTAATTATCATTATTATCACTAAGGTTATGGTTACATTTAAAATTATTGATGGGTTTAATTTAATTTATTCTAAAGGGTTGCATTTATTCTAAAAGTGATTAAATAAATAAAAAATAATTGAAGGGTTGTATTTATTAAATGATAAATGGATGGCCAAGTAAATATTTAATCTGAATGGTTGTGTGTATTTTGGAAAATCAAATGGAGAAAAATCCCACGCCTAAATTCTAGTTAAGTGATGTTGAGTTGAAGAGGAGTAAATGTAGCTTGCATGGATCAGTTATCTTAGGGAAAATGTGGACTATGGTGGGCTACTCTCATCTATATAAAGAGGGGAGTCATATTCACAAGCTCATGTAATTTTTCACGTACTCTATTTTCTCTTTGCTCTAGACTATAGTCATTTGTGCACACATTTCCATGACTGTTCTCTCGCAGGAGGAGAGAGAAGTCCATCTCTCTTACTTTTGTCATTCAATCAATGGAAAGCAAATATTTTTTACTTTAGAATTTTGACGACGCAGAGATGGGGTGTTTTTTTCTTTTTCCTTCTCTTTCTTCTTCTTTTCTTCTGCTTCTTTAATACTTCTTTTTTTTTCTTATTCATCCTCCTCTCCTTCTCCCTCTCTTCCCTCTCTTCCCTCTCTTCTCTACCACCGGCGCAATAGCGCTGCGCACACAGCATAGAGAGAGAGAGAAAGAGAGAGAGAGAAGTGAGAGTTTTTTTTTTGTTTTTTTTTTAATATTCTTTTTTTTATCTTATTTGAATTGAATCTCTTTCTTCCCTCCCTGTAGCCAGTCAACAGGCCCAGACGGTCACAGGAGAGAGAGAGAGAGAGAGAGAAGGGTTTTTGGGGATTTTTTATTTTATTTCTTTTATTTTCTTATTTTATTTTTGATTAAGAGTTTCTTCTTTATTATTTATATTACCTTTATATATACTAAGTTCTAGTATTACGTATATGTTTATTTTCATATATTTATATAAATAATATTTATTAAATATATATATAAATATAATTTACGAATATTTAGTATGAATAAAAATGATTTATTTATTTATGAATAAGTATTTATGTATGTATATGTATTTATATATGTATGTGAATATATATGTCTTAATATATTTCTATGTTTTAATTTATGTATGAGAATGTATATGTATGACAGTGAATATATATGTTTTAATATAAGTAAGTTCTTATGTGTGTATGTTTTAAGTAGTTTTATTTTATGTTTTAAGTGTTAATGTATTTCCATTTAATTTATGAGATGCATATGCATTAAGTATGAGATGAATGACATGAATGGTTAATGATTTTACTATGTATAAAGGGTATACATGTATGTTTATTTAACTAAATTGATTACATGTATATGATTTGAATTCCTAAACTTCTTTTATGAGTTTCAGGTTACCAAAAAGGAGGGTCCATATTAGCCATTAACCCTTATCTTTCTCAAAAGATTTTATCATTTTATCTAAACTTCTCTTTATCCATTCACTTATCCTTTTCTTTTCTTACCCTTTAGCCAAGCTTCTTCAACCCTTAACTTGATAGAAACTTATTAGAAATGCATTTAGTAAGTGCATGTACCCATGTTAGATGTTATTGCATGTACCCTTGTTGAATTTTTGACATGTTAGTTAATGTATGCATATTAGAAGTTAGGTAATGCATGTTAGATGTTAGAAACTAGGTAGTGCATGTTAGATATTAGGAAATGCATGTAAATGTTAGATGTATGTTAGTGAATGTTATTTATGTAAATGTATGCATAGTTAATGCATGAATATTAGATATTAGTGCTTGCATGTTGTGTGTTTGTGCATGTATGTTCATGCATGTGTGCTAGTGCATGTGCATGTATGCCTATGTGTATGTTAGTGAATGCATGTTCATATATGTATGTTAGTACATGTAAGTTCATGATAGGAATGGTATGTATTTATGTTACTGCATATCATTTATGCATGTGCATGTATGCATGTTCAGTTATGTTAACGCATGTATGTTATGTATGCATGTTATGTATGCATGTTCATTTATGTGTGTGCATGTATGCATGAGAGTTATGTTAGTGCATGTTAGTGTATGCATGTACACTTATGTTAGTGCATGTTATATATACATGTTCATTTATGCATGTGCATGTATGCATGTTCATTTATGTTAGTGCATGTATGTTATGTTTGCATGTTCATGCATGTATGTATGCATGTCATGTATGAATGCCTATTCATTCATATATATGTAAGTTTATGCATATTAGTTATGTATGCATGTTTATTTATGCATGTGCATGTATGCATGTTCATTTATGCATGTGCATGTATGCATAAGAGTTATGTTAGTGTAATTTTTTGCATGTTCATGCATGTATGTATGCATGTCATGTTATGTATGCATGTTCATTTATGCATGTGCATGTATGCATGTTCATTTATGCATGTGCATGTATGCATGTGAGTTATGTTAGTGTATGTTATGTCATGCATGTATGTTAGTATGCATGTGATGTATATTAGCATATGTAATATGTATGAATATGTATAAGTGTATGAAGCTATGTATATATATATGAATTATAAGATGTATGTTTAAAGTAATGTATGAATGAAATATTTTATTGCAATGTCTATATTAAAATAAATGTATGTACTTATGATATTTATGAATTAGAAAGGTTAATTATCTTATATTAAACTGAGTTTTTAAATATGTTAAGTTTTAAATGAGTTTTAATCTTTTATAAAAGCATACTTATATTTCTCATGTGATTTTTCAGATGATATGCAGCCATGTTGAAGACGAATTGAAGATTTGAAGTGTTGAAAGAATCTACTTAGCTGAAAATCTATTGTTTAGTTTCTATAGGATATCATTTACATGAAGAGTATCTTATAGCTTTTTGTATAGGAAATCTATCATTAATCTATTTACATTTCATCTTTTATGTCATAAGAATTTCTTTGTTCCACCTAGTACTAAAAATAGTGAAGATCTTTTCCACCATCCATAGCTAGAAACACTGATAATTCTCAAGTAGATTTAAACGTAACAGAAATCATTAAAGATAAAGTAGTTAGTGAGGAATTAATCTTACCATCCTATTTAGACGTAGTTGAAAGATATAGGAACACTTTGCCTTACGAACCTTAGGAAAAAAAATACTTGTTTTGCATAGTCACCCTGTGTGCACCGTTAGCGAGACGATTGAATTGATATACCAGTCGTCACAATTCGCTCCCACATTTGAACCCGACGTGAAACAACGGCACATCAGGACAGGTATAAACTCTTTTCCTTTTCTTGCATATGCAATAGTTTGGTTTAGGTTACGTGGTTGTAGCAGCTTGAAGTGGTCATCTTGCAGAGGCAGAATTCTCAAACCTTGTAATTCCCTGGGTGTTGAGTGCTGAGCTTATGCTCTGAGCACCTCCACGGGAATAGGCAAGTAGATCAGCTTCATCTCGCCACCCTCTCCTTGACATATGAAGCGGAGACTTTTGCACATTCATTCAATAGATTTTGATGTATTAGAATTTAAGCAACTCAAATTGTATAAAGTTTACACACACATTCACATTGAGCCTCTTCTTCGAACCATCTTTCAGGTATTGATCTATTTTTTGAGATTTATTTTATTGATTTTCAATGGGTAAGAAGAAGATAGTTAAATTCAATACAAATGATAAGAACTCTATTATGGAAGACTTAATTAAGAATAAGAGTTTGGATTTTGAATTTCAATTCAAAGAACTAGGGGATAATCTAAAGTCATCAAATCGAGCTAAATTTGAAGAAATATTTTTATTACTTGATAAACTTAGTGAGTTTTCCAATTCAAGTCATGTGATGTGTGGTATTTTAAAAGAAGTTGTTTCAAATTTAAAGAACCAAATTGATAAATTGACCAAATAAGTAAATGAACTACCTAGATGTAAATGCGAGCATGAACATGAATCTACAAAACTGCATAACAGAGATCATATATTTGAGCATAGGAGATCCACTCATACAACTATGCATAGAAGAATGAAACATCCAACAAGATGCTTTTGATGTGATGAGTTAGGTCATGTGTATGATAATTGTCTTTCTTATGATGATGCATGCAAATTACATTTAGTCATTACACATGATCTTAAGATTTGTGACTTCCAAACCCAACTACCTTTGCATTTAAACTTAGGTAGAGGAGGGATGAGAGAATACTTTACCCAAACTAAATTTAGACCTAAAATATGTAACAACATTCAAAAACAGTGGAGACCTAAGAGTTATAATGAGAAAACAAAGAGTGCATTAAAATCTATGAACAATGAGCAAAATCTTCTAAAACCAAAAATTATAAGTAACACTGAGGATGAAACTAAATCTCTTGTTAAGAAAGATGGTCAAAATACATTGCAAAGGATTGATAAAGATAAATATGCAAATATAAAGATTCATAAAAATGAAGTTCAAAAATCAATAAAAGTTGACGAAAGAGAAGACATATATATTGTGAATGATAAACTTAAAATATTAAAGAATGAGAATGGTTGTGATCAAGATACATTTGATGAATTCAAATTTCAATCTAATGATAAAAATATTTGTACCAAAATTGATAATGACAAAGATATTGGGAAATGGGTACAAGAGGCTACTCTGAACGTTGTGCAAAATACTAAAAACTCTTCTAAACTTATGAATAAGAGGGAAAAGAAATTGATAAAATAATTTTTTTGTGGTTTTTTATATCTATGAATTTTTTATGAGCTTTTTGTTTACTAAATTTATGATGCAAAATATGAAATATTGATGCTTGATGTTTGATGAAAATTCTCCTATATATTTTTTTATGATTGAAAATGATATTAATAGTTGATGAAAAATCTTTGCTTTCAAAAGGTATATGTGTTAATTGTTTTCGCTTTTCTTTATCACGACATGGAATTCTTATTTTCAATGAAGCTATTTGACGTTTTCTTTATGATTTTTTCTTTCTTAAGAAAATATAAGAATTTTCCATTATAAATATACTATGAGTTTTTTATACCAAATTATGATGATGAATGTGATTAATAATATGCTTCTTTTATGAGTATTAAGATGGGAAAATATGATGATGATGTGATAATAAGTTGATGACAAATAATGAGTAATGAAAACTACTTAACTTGTAGTTTGAAGTTTATGATTATCAACTGGAATTTTATTGAACACTTTTGATAAAATCTAGAGATTGAAGATAGAAGATGAGGACTAAAATCTAGGCAATCGAAGAAATGTTTGGATGACAGGTGATGTAAAAGATGAATAAAAATAATCAGGTGAAAAAGTTTTAATTAAAGATTCTTTGATTTTTTGTGTATATGCATGGCATTACTGATTGAGTTAAAAGGATATGTTCAAATTTATTTAAAAAAATCAAGTAGAATTTAAGATGTTAAATATCTGATATATTTATGATTGAAGCATGAAAACTTGTATTTATATGAACTGAAAGATTTCATGTAGGGCTGACGTAGTTTTGTCGTGTGCTATGCCGAGTTGGGAGACAAGTGGAATAAACTTGGCTGGGTGGACAAGTCCAGGAGTCGCACCCAATTTTGGTATAGGCCGATTTGTTAAAAATAAATAAAGAGCTGAGTTGGGTGAAGTAATAAAGCAAGAAAAAAAATGATATGAAAAAAGCAATGAATGGAGAGTCAGACCATAGAAAATAAAAGTAGGAGGCATATAATTCTATTAAGTGATGAAAAAGTTTTGGTATATGCTGTTATGCAAGATAAGTTACTTATTCCAAGCAAGTTACATGTACAGAAGGACTATGACACTTATGCTTTATTCCTATAAATGCTTGTTTAAATGTGGATTCAGAAATATAACATGATATTTATATGACTTATATCTACTTTGTTTTTTTTAGAAGATTTGTGCTAATCTTTTTAATTGCACAAAGTATGAATGCATGATAAAATAAAACTTTGAATATTTAAAACTTATTTTCAAAAGAATTTGATATGTTCCACTTGAATCTGCAGGTTGTCCCATTGGGACGATGTGCAGGTTTAGTGGGGCGGATGTTGGAAAGAATTTATTCTTCTTAAAAATATTGTTAAAAATTAAAAGATTATTTGATTAGAATAATTTTGAATAATTTATGAAAAATTTGACTCATGTTTGATTCTAATCTTTTGCAGGACAAGAAGTTTGATGATTAATTCAAAGATGTGAAGTATTTATCAAGGTGTTTTCAAATATAATTGTGCGTATAGTTTAAAAATCAAGGGTTAGTCAAGGGTTTATCTAAGTTTTAAAAGATAATTCAAGGGTATTTAAGGGTTAAATGTAGGTTTTGAACATGTTTTATAGGGTTCAAGCTTAATTTCAAGATTAATTAAGGGTTAATTAATAAATCTAGAGGGTTATGGAAGGGTAGAGGTTTAGTTTATAGGTTAATTGGGATTAAAAAACATGGTTTTAGGTTAGTTTAAGGGTAAACCTATGGTTAATAGGTTAATTAAGTAGGTTTAGTCACTAAATGAGTTAATAAATAGGGTAAATATAATAAATGAAACCTTAGAAAAATATTTTAAATATAAATAGTTAATCATTTATATTAATTATTAATTATCATTATTATCACTAAGGTTATGGTTACATTTAAAATTATTGATGGGTTTAATTTAATTTATTCTAAAGGATTGCATTTATTCTTATAGTGATTAAATAAATAAAAAAAGAATTGAAGGGTTGTATTTATTAAATGCTAAAAGGATGGCCAAATAAATATTTAATTTGAATGGTTGTGTGTATTTTGGAAAATCAAATGGAGAAAAATCCCACGCCTAAATTCTAGTTGAGTGATGTTTAGTTGAAGAGGAGTAAATGTAGGCTCCATGGATCAGTTATCTTAGGGAAAATGTGGACTATGGTGGGCTACTCTCATCTATATAAAGAGGGGAGTCATATTCACAAGCTCATGTGATTTTTCAGGTACTCTATTTTCTCTTTGCTCTAGACTATAGTCATTTGTGCACACATTTCCATGATTGTTCTCTGGCAGGAGGAGAGAGAAGTCCATCTCTCTTACTTTTGTCATTCAATCAATGGGAAGCAATTTTTTTTTACTTTAGAATTCTGATGACGCAGATATGGGGTGTTTTTTTTCTTTTTCCTTCTCTTTCTTCTTCTTTTCTTCTCCTTCTTTAATACTTCTTTTTTTTTCTTATTCAATTCCTCTCTTTCTCCCTCTCTTCCCACTCTTCTCTGCCGCCGGCACAGTAGCGCTGCACACACAACAGAGAGAGAGAGAGAAGTGAGAGTTTTTTTTATTTTGTTTTATTTTTTATATTCTTTTTTTTATCTTATTTGAATTGAATCTCTTTCTTCCCTCCCTGCAGCCAGTCAACGGGCACAGATGGTCGCAGAAGAGAGAGAGAGAGAGAGAGAGAGAGAGAGAGAGAGAGAGAGAGAGCGAGAGAGAGAGAGAGGGAGAGAGAGAAGGGTTTTTGGGGATTTTTTATTTTATTTTTTTATTTTCTTATTTTATTTTTTGATTAAGATTTTCTCTTCTTTATTATTTATATTACCTTTATATATACTAAGTTCTAGTATTACGTATATGTTTATTTTCATATATTTATATAAATAATATTTATTAAATATATATATAAATATAATTTTTGAATATTTAGTATGAATAAAAATGATTTATTTATTTATGAATAAGTATTTATGTATGTATATGTATTTATATATGTATGTGAATATATATGTCGTAATATATGTCTATGTTTTAATTTATTTATGAGAATGTATATGTATGACAGTGAATATATATGTTTTAATATAAGTAAGTACTTATGTGTGTATGTTTTAAGTAGTTTTATTCTATGTTTTAAGTGTTAATGTATTTCCATTTAATTTATGAGATGCATATGCATTAAGTATGAGATGAATGACATGAATGGTTAATGATTTTATTATGTATAAAGGGTATACATGTATGTTTATTTAACTAAATTGATTACATGTATATGATTTGAATTCCTAAACTTCTTTTATGAGTTTCAGGTTACCAAAAAGGAGGGTCCATATTAGCCATTAACCCTTATCTTTCTCAAAAGATTTCATCATTTTATCTAAACTTCTCTTTATCCATTGACTTATCCTTTTCTTTTCTTACCCTTTAGCCAAGCTTCTTCAACCCTTAGCTTGATAGAAACTTATTAAAAATGCATTTAGTAAGTGCATGTACCCATGTTAGATGTTAGTGCATGTACCCTTGTTGAATGTTAGTCATGTTAGTTAATGTATGCATATTAGAAGTTAGGTAATGCATGTTAGATGTTAGAAATTAGGTAGTGCATGTTAGATATTAGGAAATGCATGTAAATGTTAGATGTATGTTAGTGAATGTTATTTATGTAAATGTATGCATAGTTAATGCATGAATATTAGATATTAGTGCTTGCATGTTGTGTGTTTGTGCATGTATGTTCATGCATGTGTGGTAGTGCATGTGCATGTATGCCTATGTGTATGTTAGTGAATGCATGTTCATATATGTATATTAGTACATGTAAGTTCATGATAGGAATGGTATGTATTTATGTTAGTGCATGTTATGTATACATGTTCATTTATGCATGTGCATGTATGCATGTTCAGTTATGTTAATGCATGTATGTTATGTTTGCATGTTCATGCATGTATGTATGCATGTTCATTTATGCGTGTGCATGTATGCATGAGAGTTATGTTAGTGCATGTTAGTGTATGCATGTACATTTATGTTAGTGCATGTTATGTATACATGTTCATTTATGCATGTGCATGTATGCATGTTCATTTATGTTAGTGCATGTATGTTATGTTTGCATGTTCATGCATGTATGTATGCATGTCATGTATGAATGCATATTCATTTATATATATGTAAGTTTATGCATATTAGTTATGTATGCATGTTTATTTATGCATGTGCATGTATGCATGTTCATTTATGCATGTGCATGTATACATAAGAGTTATGTTAGTGTAATTTTTTGCAGGTTCATGCATGTATGTATGCATGTTCATTTATGCATGTGCATGTATGCATGTGAGTTATGTTAGTTTAATTTTATTTGCATGTTCATGCATGTGTGTATGCATGTCATGTTATGTATGCATGTTCATTTATGCATGTGCATGTATGCATGTTCATTTATGCATGTGCATGTATGCATGTGAGTTATGTTAGTGTATGTTATGTCATGCATGTATGTTAGTATGCATGTGATGTATATTAGCTATGTATGAATATGTATAAGTGTATGAAGCTATGTATATATATGAATTATAAGATGTATGTTTAAAGTAATGTATGAATGAAATATTTTATTGCAATGTGTATATTAAAATAAATGTATGTACTTATGATATTTATGAATTAGAAAGGTTAATTATCTTATATTAAACTGAGTTTTTAAATATGTTAAGTTTTAAATGAGTGTTTAATCTTTTATAAAAGCATACTTATATTTCTCATGTGATTTTTCAGATGATATGCAACCTTGTTGAAGACGAACTGAAGATTTGAAGTGTTGAAAGAATCTACTTAGCTGAAAATCTATTGTTTAGTTTGTATAGGATATCATTTACATGAACAGTATCTTATAGCTTTTTGTATAGGAAATCTATCATTAATCTATTTACATTTCATCTTTTATGTCATAGGAATTTCTTTGTTCCACCTAGTACTAAAAATACTGAAGATCTTTTCCACCATCCATAGCTAGAAACACTGATAATTCTCAAGTAGATTTAAACGTAATAGAAATCATTAAAGATAAAGTAGTCGGTGGAATTAATCTTACCATCCTATTTAGACGCAGTTGAAAGATATAGGAATGCTTTGCCTTACGAACCTTAGGAAAAAAAATACTTGTTCTGCATAGTCACCCTGTGTGCGCCGTTAGCGAGATGATTGAATTGATCCACCAATCATCACAATTCGCTCCCATAGCGCCGCCTGTGGGAAGACGAGAAAAGCAATTGAGCGTTCAAGCAGACAAGCTTTCTCGAATTGATGCAGAGGTAGCTGAAATAAAACTGAGAAGAGATGCTGCGATCGCCAATGAGTTCTACCTTCAAGAATCATTTTTGCAGACGCAGACGGATTTATTAATAAGCCAGGTCGTTGCTGCCAGTTCTGTTAGGACTGATGCACAACTTATCAAGCCTGCCATTTTGAAAGATATGTTAGATTCCCTAAAGCAGAAGATTACATGAACCTTTAAATTAGCTCGAACTCTGTATATCCAGGGCATCATTGAGGAGCCTTAACTGTAATTTCCATTTTTGGGTTCGAGTCCACCATGCGTGCCAGCATAAGCCGCCGGAAATGAACTCATATTTCTTGTAAAATATATTCTGAAAAGTCGCACGCATGGTGAAAAGGCGTAGCACAATGTTGTACCTTTTGACAAGATTAATGAAAGAAGTTGCGTGATGCAGAGGGTGAGTCGCCGGACTGTTTGTCTGGGCGAGGAGTCAGAAGCGAGCGCTGTTGCAGAACTCTGAGTAACTGAATCTGTTTTGTTGATTACGTTTAATCATTAAGTGAAGTTAATGAAGTATTGAGTAAGTTGATTAACGTGCTAAGTGAAGGAGTTACACGATAAACTTTCTAACGTGAAAGTGCGTTAATGAACATATTCAGAGTAGTATTGGAAGATAATATGTTTAGCGATCAAGTCAGTGAAGTCATATAATCATAATCTGCAATTTGGGAAAATATAAATAGGGCCTCTGTTTACAGACCCTTGACCATCCCAAGAACCCAGACGTGAATTAAACTTTAAATAGTAAAGAGAATTTAACATTTAACAAGAGCTTCCAACATCATTTTTTGATATTTAGGTTCATTTATTAGTTCATCTTGTGGATGAAATAGAGATTGCAGGTGTTGTAAGCACTCGATGGATGTTTTGGGTCAAGCAATTTATGGGATTAAAAGGTTATGTGCGACAAAGAGAAAAACCAAAAGGATCTATGGCAAAGGGATGGATGCTTAAGGAGTGCATGTACTATGTTAGTGAATACCTTGAAAGAGTTCATGAAGAAGCTCCACATGCATGGACCAACAAGTCTTCTTCAAAAATAACAGATGAGGTATTATCAAGAAATGGAGTTCCATTTCAATTTACATTGCAAGAAAAAAGTGATGTTTCTACTTTTGTAACATATAATAGTGAATGCATGCAAGTGTTCATTAGTGAGTATGAACAGGAACTTCAAAATCTAAAAAGTAAAAGATGGAGAAACAAAAGATATAGATGTAATCTCAATGGTAATGAGAATACAAATATATCTTCTTTCACGGATTGTCTATATACTCGTATGCAACGAGCCAATGCAAATAATGAACAAATCTCAGATCATCAGAGTGGGTTAATGATAGGTTGTGAAATAAAGGTAATTTAATTTTAATAATATTCTATTTTTTCACATATATGTATATTATTTTCTCTTTAATAATTTGATTTTTATCAAAGTTTCGAATGTTCACAAATATGTGGGCTTTTGGACAACCTATTAGAATCAAAATGATTGCTTCTTTACATAAAACAGAGGATTCTAGCATTGTTGCTTTTGTCAAGCAACTATCATGTGCTAGCTCAAAAGATACGAACCTTATAGATAGAGAACTTGGCTACATAGGAACTGTTGTTGGTATCTATGAAATATCATTTTGTCTGTTCAAATAGGTAAACAAAGGTTTTAATTTATTATGATATAGTTTATTATTTCTTTAAGCACATAATAATGAATTATTTTTTTTATATATTTTGATAGGTTATTTTGAAGACTGATTGGTTTCAAGCTGAGTATAAAGCTATTAATTCCACATTGAGAAGGGAGTTCTCTGGGTTTGGGCAATCAATTCTTCAAAAATAATTCGATTAACTAGAGAACCATATATTCTTCCTAGGCATATTGAACAAGCATTTTTTTATAAAAACCGTGATGCTCGTCCTTGGTGGCAAGTCATTCATGTTCAACCTAGAGGTCGGTCATAGTTTGAACACTTTATTGTTAAAAGATCGAGGAAAGTCATGTTGATCATGATTCATCATTAGATATTGATATATCGACATGTCAATGAGAAATTAGAATTGTTGTACATGACAATGATAATAATCTACTTGATGAAGATGATAATATTCTACGTGAAGATTCTACTCATGATGAAGAGAAATACCAAAAATTGATATTAGTCCATCAATAGATGCTATCATTTATGAGAACACACATTTAACAATAGAAGAAATAATAGAAATCAATAAGGATAATGAAGATGAGACTATATTGATGTCTTACCAAAATGATGGTAATAATGAAAACACATGAATAGATTAGATTGTAGATCCTAATCTACTTATCAATCGTTAACTTGAATAAGTTGAATGTGTACAGACAATAGGTTCTCTTTTGTTCAACTAGAATATAGGCGAATCCCACCACAAAGATGAAAACATGTTCTTTTAAGTTAGAACATGAAGCTGGGGGGTATGCCTAAAATTTTGTATATAGCTTTATTTTTTAGGATGAAATTTCTCTCATCTATGTATGCATATGTGTGTGTGTATATGTGTGTGTATTCATGTGTGTTATATGTATACATGTGTTAGTATGTACATATGTGTGTTTCATGTGTATATATGTGTGTGCATGTGTGTGATATATGTATGCATGTGCATTTGTGTGATATATGCAAGTGTGTTTATAATTGTGTATGCATGTAGGCATGTATGTGTGATGTGCATGTATCTACATGTGTGTTTTATATATATATGTTTGTGTATATACATTATGTGTATATATCTTTATATGTATTATGGTCCTCATTGATTCAAATAGCTATATATAGAGGCATAAGGTTGGGAGGAGAGACATCTCTCTAGTATGTGGTGGGACGACTAGATGCAATGTGTATATATACTTCAACCATAGAACAAACACATACGGGTACAGAATTACAAAAAAAGTATAGTTTAAAATATCATACATGTGTATATGTATATATATATGTGTGTGCGGGGTTGGTTTTTGACCCATCAAGAAACCCCTTTCCTGAATTTGCTTACTTGTACCTGACTGCCATGTCATATAAGTTTTCTTGACTGCACTTTTTTTTTTAAGGCTCAGGTCGATTTATTATGTGTGTGTATATATATATATATATATATATATATATATATATATATATATATATATATATATATATATATATATATATATATATATATATATATATATGTGTGTGTGTGTGTGTGTGTGTGTGTGTGTGTGTGTGTTTATATATATATATATATATATATATATATATATATATATATATATATATATATATATATATATATATATATATATATATATATATATATAGAGAGAGAGAGAGAGAGAGAGAGAGAGATACGTAAATATAGCAAATAAAAGCAATGCATATTGTGTGTGTGTGTTTATATATATATATATATATATATATATATATATATATATATATATATATATATATATATATATATATATATATATATAGAGAGAGAGAGAGAGAGAGAGAGAGAGAGAGAGATACGTAAATATAGCAAATAAAAGCAATGCATATTGTGCATTATCATGACGATGTGCCATAAGTATTTGCATCTCTTTCAGGCACCACTTATGGGACCAGCTAGTGCCAATTTTTGTCTCCAATGAACTAAGAACGTATTTTTCGTCTCTCTCATCAAAATCACTGCAAAAAGGAAAAAAATCATATAAGTAAAACATTAAATATTTATCTAAATTTATATGTAAAACTTACACTTACTTCCATTTCAAGTGAAGAAAACATAGGTAGGAGTCACATAAAGCTCTCATTCTTCTTTTAAACTCCAACCCATGCCTCATGTACACTAAACTCCCCTCAGGGTCTATATCGCACTCCAACCCTAGGCTACCTATGCATGTCCTCATAGGCACCTCTTCTATGTTCTCACGAGCTGGAGGTGGTATAGGTGTCCTGAAAATAAATCGATAACAATGAATAAAAATGTCTTATAATATCATTAAAAATATTAATTTATGAAAAGAAACTAACCTATGGGCATATAAGTCTTTTCCTGCATATGGAGTCGTAGAGGAGCCGGCTGTTGGGTAAGCATCTGTATAGTGAAGTCTAGTTCCTCATCGCATGTCTACATACTCATGCATGATAGCCCCTAAGGAATATGACAAAACTTTCCCTCTCCTAAGATTCTTTATGAGAGTAAGTTTCACCTTTCTCTCTCTACTACGATTCACAATATCTGTAAATATAAAACAAAATGGATTAGAAATCTCTCTCTCTCTCTCTCTCTCTCTCTCTCTCTCTATATATATATATATATATATATATATATATATATATATATATATATATATATATATATATATATATATATATATATATATATATATATATATATATATATATATATATATATATGTGTGTGTGTGTGTGTGTGTGTGTGTGTGTGTGTATCTATATGTGTATATGCATGTATGTATATGTGTGTGTATGTGTATGTAGGTATGTATGTGGGTGTATGTATGTATGCATATGCATGTGTATTGTGTATGCATATGTATATGTGTGTGTGTATGTGTCTGTGTGTGTCTCTATGTGTGTGTGTGTGTCTATGTGTGTGTGTGTATATGTGGGTGTATGTATCTATGTGTGTGTCTCTATGTGTGTGTATGTATATGTGGGTGTATGTATCTATCTGTGTGTTTTTATGTGTATATGTGTGTCTGTTTGTGTGTATGCATGTGTATGTGTGTGTAATGTGTGTATCTATATGTGTGTGTGTATGTATACATGTGTATGTGCAAGTATATATATGTGTATGCATATGTGTATGTGTATGTGTATGTATGTGTGTATGCATATGTATGTATAGTGTGTGTGTGTATGTATACGTGTGTATATGTATGTATGTGTGTGTATACATGTGTATATGTGTGTATGCATGTATGTATGTATGTATACATATTCATGTGCATTGTGTATGTATAATGACATACCATCATCATCATATGTAGACCGCCATGGGAGCTTGTAACGAAAGAATAAACACAGAGATATGCTCATCTCCACCCAGCCATCATCCGAACATGCATTAAAAATTAGTGAGTCTCTCTCCTCTCGACTCTCCTCTTTTCTTCTATTCATTAATGATTCAAACTTCCTTATGATGCCATGTGGCAATGCCACCTCACCAAGGAGTTCACAACCTTTAAGTCTGTATAATGTGACATTTCCTTCCCCCTGAAAGCATTTTCGTCCTCGAAAATGTAAATGAAATGTCCGTAATGGTAGAAGAAAGTGCTCGAACTCCCCTGAACCCCATGTACTCTATGTACATGGTCATCTCTGTGTGTTGTTTCCTCGTATCCTTCCCCTTCAAAAGTCTCATATGAGATCATCTCAAAGGTGGTAAACCATCTGAGTGGTGCCTACTATCTCCCATATACACTCAAGTTCCAAACTATCACTCCCATAACATATAACATCCTTAGAATGACCTAAGTCCATATGATGTTTACTCTATGGAGTAATAGTAAGAAAAGCAAGTGTAAGGGGTGCCAAACTTATAAGCTTGACCGTACCATAATGGAGATAGTAAACCATATAATCCTCTGAAATATAGAACAAAGTCCCATAAAAAGTGACTTCAAACCCATCTAAGACTAAATGATAGATTGCTCTCATACCACTCTAGGTCTTCTTAACCTTGAGTGTAATCACAAGTAATAGTTTAACTTAACTATCTTGTGAACTATGCAAATCCATCATCGAGCTCATGGTGGTAAAATGCAATCTCTACATTTCACCAACCAAGAAGTCTTTGGTTTCTCGTCCATTACCTGTGGACTACGTTCTATTAGAAGAGCATCTATTGGCACTTGTGCAAACTCTTATATTTCTCTTCCCTTTAGTTTGCTATATGAATGCAAAACACATTCCCTTTGAGATTCAGATAATCCCTTAGTACCCATCCTCCTAACTGATGCTCACACATCATCCTCATGATGAAGCATCAACTGAGAATTTGATACCCCAATAGGTTAGATACATCCCTATCTCCTTTAAACTCTTAGGAGAGAAGTCATAAATATATTCCCAGTCTCACTAATGTCAATAACTAGATCATCTCATCTAGTCAAGGACCATTACTAGAAATACCATAACTACTTCTTTCTAGAGTCTAAAGGTGAGATTCAATCTAACCATCATGATTAATTGATCTCCCTCTTGTCTTTGATAGAAGAGTGCCACTTCTATCTAGACAACCAAAGTGAGAAAGTGAAACTCTCTCTCTCTCTCTCTCTCTCTCTCTCT
Organism: Ceratopteris richardii; assembly: GCA_020310875.1. NCBI lineage: Eukaryota > Viridiplantae > Streptophyta > Polypodiopsida > Polypodiales > Pteridaceae > Ceratopteris > Ceratopteris richardii. The sequence continues at coordinate 249,278,447 of CM035406.1, forward strand.
TTATTCAATCTCTTCTAAGGAAAAGAGCTCTAGTAGTGGAACCTATTCCACTTTCCCTTTCCCTTTGAAAGAGATTCTATTGAATCCATTTTCTCTACTCATCCATAGCTGAGAACATGCATATAAGTTCTCCATACTTTTCCTTCCAAAATAGTGAAGCATCATACTCCCATATGAAGGAGAATTACATTGAAAAGTAGAGGAAATGAATTCCTTATGAAATAAAGACTAAGAGATGTTTCCCAGACACCTCTTCTGTCTAAAGGAAAACATACTCTATTCTTCTCATATGAAGAAATCTTGTTTTCCTTTCCTAATTTCTCTCTCAAAGAGCAGGAGCTAAAATGAGACCACTGAACTAAAGTGAGATCTCTCGTCGATCTCTAAGCTAATTCCCACTTCTTCCTTTGCTTAAAAGAGAAACTCATGAATTTATTAAGTCCTCATGAATTTATTTAGTCCTCTCTTCCATAACTAATGCCTAATCCGTCATTATACATATATCCTATGAAAATGGAGAATAGATCCCCCCTAACCAATGAAGGTGTAAGTAGTGAAGAGTGGGGAAAATAAATTCCTATAAGGGTCAAAGCCCTCTACCAAAATGGTCAGCAATGATGTAACATGATACCGTAAACACATGTGTATCCATAGTAAAAAAACTATCTCTGCCAACCATACTCTGTGTATGGATCTATACGATCCAATCAGACTGATGGAATTATCCTTCCTGAAAACCACAACATGAGTATGTGATGTCCATGGTGATAAAATCACCTACCACATTCTCTATAGGAAGAATAAATCTTCCCTAACTATGAAGGATAACTCCCAATGCTAAGGAGATGTCTACTAAGAGCTCCCCTCTGATCTAGTGAGACATGATGCCATGAATGATGAGTCCTTTTCTCCCTGTCCATAGAAGAAGAGTGCTCAAAGGGAAGTCGTTTCCACCGTCCCATACCAGTGGAACCTTCTTCCAATCCATGGTTTCATACCTACACTAAACCAAATATATATTCCATACATATGTAATGGAATATGCAGGTGGACTCTAATGAATCCCATACCCTAAAGTCATATTGGTGGACTCAAATAAGTCCCATGCTCTGATACCAAATATAATGACATACCATCATCATCATCTGTAGACCGCCATGGGAGCTTGTAACGAAAGAATAAACACAGAGATATGCTCATCTCCACCCAGCCATCGTCCGAACACGCGTTAAAAATTAGTGAGTCTCTCTCCTCTTGACTCTCCTCTTTTCTTCTATTCATTAATGATTCAAACTTCCTTATGATGCCATGTGGCAATGCCACCTCACCAAGGAGTTCACAACCTTTAAGTCTGTATAATGTGACAGTATGCATATGTATGTGTGTGTGTGTGTGTGTTTCTATGTGTGTGTATGTATATGTGGGTGTATGTATCTATGTGTGTATATGCACATGTATGTATAGTATGTGTATGTGTGTGTATGTGTGTGTATGTATACGTGTGTATACATGTGTATGTGTGTGTATACGTGTATGTATACATGTGTATGTGTGTATGCATATGTATGTATAGTGTGTGTGTGTATATGTGTTTTTATGTGTATATGTGTGTATGTTTGTGTGTATGCATGTGTATGTGTGTCTCTCTATGTCTTTGTATGTGTATGTGTGTGTCTCTATGTGTGTGTATGTATATGTGGGTGTATGTATATGTGTGTGTGTGTATGTATATGTGTGTGTATGCATATGTATTTATAGTGTGTGCATGTGTGTGTATATGTGTGTATGCGTGTGTATGCATGTGTTTGTATGTGTGTGTATACATGTATTTGTATAGTATGTTTGTGTGTGCATATGTGCATATGTGTGTATGTATGTGTGTGTATGCATGTGTGACATGTGTTTGTTTCTGTCTCATAATAAAGTAAGTTTATGATCCAAGGGTCTGGCCGGTTCAGACAGATATGAAATCGGACACCGTTTGGTCATCCGTGTGTATGACCAAAGATCTCGAGTTTAGACTTACTAGGAGGTCTTGTGCTCTTGTGAACAAGTGATCCACTTAGCTTAGTGGTTAAGTCTCAAGGATGTGAAGGACGAGGTCTTGGGTTCAATCCCCATGGGGAACATGGGGAGAGTATTTTTCCCAAAGAGATCTAGAGCCTTCTAGAAGCATCCACTTGAGTTAACTCGAGTTGACTGGGACACTTGGCGCACATGCAGTTACATGGCCGACACATGGCTAGCTAGTATCCACCTGCCCAAGAAGGCAGTCCCCTGGAGAGAGCTATATATAGAGGTATTTGGTTGGGAGGAGAGTCATCTCTCTAGCAAGTGGTGGTCGTAATCCTTGTTCTCTTGCATTGGTATCAGAGCCTAAGCTTTCATGGAGACCTTGTGAGGGACTATCATCTTCTTTTCAAGCTCTTATGGAAATCTCCACATAATCTTCTCATCCTTTGTACGTGGAGCATATTGCTCCTCTGTCTTCAAATTCGGACGGCAATAGAGCTCTCTATTGTGAGTTCGATAGTAGAGAATGGAAGTCCGCGGGGTTCAAAAATTGTGAGATCAAAAATTGTATTTCTTTCTTTGTGAATGGAAGTCCGCGGGGTTCCATCTCAAGACCTCATGGAGAGGACAACCTATTGTAACCACGAATGCAAGCATGATAGGCATGAACAATCTACAACATATCTTTATTTAATTTATCTCTTTCGATGCATGTAAAAGCGCCTACTGCAGAACGATCCCGAATTGGATTCGATGATAGAATCTCTTGCGTGAATTATAATAATTCATGGCACTGCGCTCTTCACGGAGCTTAAAACAAAAGCAATCAAGCAGTTGATGAGTCTTGAACCCCTAACATCCAGAGAAGCACTCATGTGCTCTATCCACCAAGGAAGTTCCATACTGTCATTGCATATTCCGCAGATGACTAACAAGAAGGATAAAACAGAACTCTAATCAACGCGGACAAAAGGATTAGAAGTTCAGATCTTTGACATGCACCAAAAGGTGGTTGAACCGTGGACCTATGCAGTCGAGGGTGCTGAGCTAGACCGAGAGACTAAACTATGAATCATACTGGTGATATATTACTATTTTCTTAATTTAATAGTGTGTTATCTTGGATCTATAGAAGTAGAAGAGAAGAAAAAAAGAGATTGCTTGAATTGTGAGTAATCGGATTCGAGCCCACGACTTCTGCATACACAAGCACCTGTTTATCTACTTCGTCAAAGGCATTTCTTGATAGATTTGGCATAGATCGCTATTTGAGAATGCTTCAATAGTTATAATAACGAGCTTTTGGCACAACAAATAATGGTAGCACATTTGAATGAGTAGAGTTGAGTTGATTGCCTCTCATTGATTTGGCTATAAAAAGCTTTTCCTTTTGAGCTCTTTGCTTCATCTCAAGCCTCAAGTGTAGCATCATCCACACATCCCCTAACGACAAAGGATGGGCTAAGACAAGCATAGTTCAAGGAAGACTTAATTTTTGAAAGATGAGAAGAGGAGGAAGCAATGGTTTTCAAAGAGGAGTATGAAGTTTTTCTCATGACCAAAGGGTGGAGAATCGCACTTCCAAAGGATCAATGGAAGGACAAAGCTTAATTGGGAGATAAGTATTTTCCAGTTTCTATTTGGCCCTAATGCTTGATTTATCTTGTTTTCATTATTCTACACTTAATCCTAGATGCACATTGAAATAGACAAGATTTCAATCGGTTAATTTTAGATTAGGATAATGAAAACAATCCACTTCTAATTCCAAGAATTAGTTTGCATTAAGGAAAAACTTGGTTTAAAAAAAGGATCCTTGTGCATTAAAGAATGTGTTTAGAATAGGATAATGAAAACAATCCACTTCTCATTCCAAGAATTAGTTTGCATTAAGGAAAAACTTGGTTTAAAAAAAGGATCCTTGTGCATTAAGGAATGTATTTTGGTAGTTTAATTCCAGATTTCCTTTCCATTGAGTAAGCTTTTTATTGCACCACAAGGATATGTTTTTATATCATAGTGCATTAGGACAAAGGAAAGGATATACATGCATCAAGATTGCATGATATACATTCTTAGCACAAGGAAAAATCATGCATCAAGCTCATGCATGATTGTTGCATTATTTTTTGGGCATGCAAAGAACATGCATGCATACGCATATGAGCATATGGATTTGCATGTAGATACATGCATTTGCATGATAGAACGGGATGCTGTTTGCAAGTTTATATGAAAATGTACTCTCTTAGTATTTAGCTTACTTTATAAAGCTCACGGTTTGACCTTAGGGAAGATAGAGGACTAGTTAGTTGCAAAGACATGCAAGTTCTATTTTGCAGCTCAAGTAATTAGTCGATTCCTTCCCAAGTTGATACTCCGCTATCAAAGACAAATACTTAATGATAATTAAGTATGTTTGATGTCTTACTAGGTATAAGTAGGTGTTGAAGATAAATGTACAAGCTCATTTTCATATGAGCCATGCTTGGATAAATTTACCAACTGTAAAGATAAAGAAAAAAGTGGAGGAAAAAAGGAAAAAATAATAAAAGAAAAAGTCTAGTCAAAATTCATGATGAGTAAGAGATACAATATCTTGCCTTGTAGTTAGTAGCATGTAGTGGAGAAAGTGGTGAGTTAAGAAGGAGGCACAAACTTCTTCACATGCTCATTGGTTATAAAAGTGAAGTGGGAGCACATTCAAAACAAGGAGAGAAAGAGGCAAGAGCTCCCAATAGTCGGATCTGGCCATTTTGTCATTTTGGCTTCCCTTAGACTCCTTCAAGCCGCACATTAGTTTGTACACAGCTCTGTTGCAGAGCTCATATCTCCGTGCATATGTAACCATTTTGTGTGTTTAAACATTCATTGGAAAGCTTATCTTGTGTAGTTTCTTCATATCAAATATCTCTTTGCAAGCTTATGTATTGTGAGATATCAGTGAAAGAGTGAAGTCCAGTTTTTCAGTATACCTGTGTAGATAGGTAGTCTATTTTATAAGGCTTGGAGATACAAGTAAAGCAAAGGTACTATCTAATGTTCTTCATGTTCCTACAATTTCAAAGAACTTGATTTCAGTAGGACAAATGGTAGAGAAGGGTTATCATGTCATATTCAATGAGAATGGGTGCTTCATAAAGAATCCAAAGGAAGGCTTCAAGGTCATTGCTCGAGGTAGAAGAGAGGAAGGATGTTCACTTTGGATGTCCAACGTCCACATGGAAAGGTCATGTACATTCAATGTGGGAACAAGAAGATTTCAGAGCTGGACTTATGGCACAAAAGAATAGGACACATCAACATTCCAAAGCTGAAGGACATGAGCAAACATGAAGTGGTAAGAGGTCTTCCAAAATTTAATAGCATTGGACTACATGAGTTATGTGAAGCTTGTCAACTAGGAAAGCAAACGAGGCAGCCATTCAAGAGGAGCAATTATGTGGCTCCAAATGTCTTGGACTTGATACATACGGATGTATGGGGACCAACCCAAGAGGCATCAATGGCTGGTAATAGATTTTTTGTCACCTTCATTGATAATCACTCAAGAAAGGTATGGCTGTTTTGTATGAAGCAAAAATCTGAGGTGTTTTCTATATTCAAAAGATTCAAAGCTGAAGTTGAAAAGGAAACAAGAAGGTCTATCAAAACCTTAAGGTCCGATGGTGGAGGAGAATACTTCTCCAAAGAATTTTCAAATTTTCTACAAGAGAATGGGATCAAAAGGCAATTCACTTGTAGGTATACACCACAACAAAATGGAGTAGCTGAGAGGAAAAATAGGCAAATTGCTGAAATTGCAAGATGCATGCTCAACGAGATGAAGGTACCATTGTACTACTAAGCTGAAGCTACCACAACCTCCATTTACTTGATGAATAGGTGCACAACATCGGGAATACATCACTTGACTCCAGAAGAGGTATATTCTGGTAAGAAACCTGATCTTACACACCTCAAAGTGTTTGGATGTGTTTGCTTTGTTCACATTCCACAAGAAGTTAGAACAAAGATGGAACCAAGGTCAGAAAAATGCATTTTCATCGGCTACTCGACGGAGCAAAAAGGATACAAGTGTTACAACCCTAGCACAAAGGAATTAAGAGTCTCACGAGATGTGGTCTTTGATGAACTAAGACCATGGTATGAAGATAAAGGAAAGGAAAAGATTCTTGAAGAAGATTGTGATGATTATGCAAGAACAAATCAAAGAGAAGTTCAACAATCAAGCACAAAGGCTTCAGGTCGAGAGGCATCCTACATCAAATGAAGAACGTTCAACATGGAGGGGGAGCCATTCTTTGTCTCCATATTCAGCTCATAGTAGAGCCGAAGAAGCAAGTGGTACTCCAAACAGTGAGGTAGATGCAAGTGAAGAAGAATATGAAGAGGTAATCACTCCGATGGTAAAGTTGAATAGGTTAAAGAAACAACTTTCTAAAGGCAATGAAAGAAGATCTTCAAGGACAAGGTATCCAACTCAAAGGTTGAGTTATGATAGTTTTATGGCGACACATTTTGCATACATGATGCAGGTTATCAAAGACAAAGAGCCTGAGACATATGAAGAAGCTTGCACACAAAAGGAATGGAAGCAAGCTATGAAAGAGGAGATCAAAGCTCTCAAAGATAATCACACATGGGAGCTAGTGCCAAAGAAAGAAGGTATGAAGATTGTTCCAAACAAATGGGTGTTTAAAGTAAAGAGGAATGCTGATGGTTCACTAGCTAGATATAAAGCTAGATTAGTTGCCAAAGGATTTAAACAAACACAAGGCATAGATTATGATGAAGTTTTCAGCCCCGTTGCAAAGATGGGAACTATCCGAACCTTAATAGCAATTGGTGCTTCAAGGAGATGGCCATTATATCAACTCGACATAAAAAATGCTTTTCTTAATGGATAACTACAAGAAGAGGTATACATGAGTCAACGGATTGGATTTGAAGATGAAAACCATCTAGATTTTGTTTGCAGGTTGAAGAAGGCACTTTATGGCTTGAAGCAAGCACCAAGAGCATGGAATCAGAGATTGGTAGAGTATCTAACTAAGTGTGGATACAACCCAAGTAGTGCAGATCCTTCGTTGTACATGAAGAAGGAAGAAAATAGAGACGTATATATTTGCATATACGTCAATGACCTCATCATAACAGGAAATGATGTTACAGGGATTAAAGATATCAAAAGGAAGCTTGGTAAGGAGTTTAAAATTTCAGATCTTGGAGAGCTAAAATATTTTTTAGGAATTGAAGTTGTTTATGGAAAGAGTGGCATCTACTTGATGCAAAGGAAGTACTTGTTGGATGTTCTTTTCAGATTTGGAATGAGTGAATGCAAACCACTCACTCAACCCATGGACACAAATACAAAGATTTGTTCAAATGATGGAGAACCATTGGAAGATGTAACGACATACAGAAGCATTGTAGGATCATTGATCTATGCAAACATTACAAGACCTGATTTGTCTTATGTTGTTGGTGTACTTTCTCAGTTTATGCAAGCCCCGACAAGTGAACACTTAAATTCAGCCAAGAGAGTGTTGAGATACATAAAGCATACAGTTAATCATGCTTTGTTTTACAAGTTTGATGAAGAATTGCAGGTCAAAGGCTTTAGTGATGCTGATTGGGCAGGCTCAAAGGAAGATAGAAGATCAACCTCACGTTATGTGTTCATGATAGGAAGCAAATATATCACGTGGAGCTCAAAGAAACAACCTACTGTTGCACTTTCATCTATGGAGGCTGAATATAGAGGATTAGTGTAGCTCAGTGATGAGTAGCACCTCCTTTAATGTCAATCCGGGAAGACATGAGGATGGTATGAAGACCTCAAGCAAGTGAAGGCACAAATGTGTGAGTGAGAAGCACACCAACATGCACACACATACACACACGCGCACACACAGCAAGAACAAAGAGAGTAGGACAATGGAATCACTTTTATTATCACCAAGTTCTCATACAAGCTCAAAACTACAAGAAGCTAGCCCCCAAAAATGAGCTCTCTAGCTCTATTTATAGTTTTTGACTAGCTTTGGCCCTGTCCAGACCTAGTGTCTGGCCTAGTTAAAAATTAGGTTCCAGGGCTTATTTGAGGACTCAAACGAGATCTAAAAAATATGAAAATTGGCAGGCAACTACTTCTAAGGCTCCCCAAGCTCGAGGACTCCTCGGCTTGCACAAAATGGAGCTACAAAAAGATGAACCGGTATTTACAATGGTTGTTAGCCAACATTCTCCATATGCTGCCAACACTCTCCCCCCCTAGCGTCTGTCGCCTCTGACAGACCTTTGCTCGACGGTCTGATCGATGTAGTGTTGCAGTATGTCGGTTGCCACTTCTTATTCTTTGATCTGTAGTCCCCTGATCAGGTCTCGTTGAAGGGCATCCCAATTGATTGCTCCCGGTATGTCCGGTTGTGGCGTTGTGTAGAGCTTTGAATGCATCGTTTGTTCGCACGCGAAGAGTTGTAGCAAATGAGTGGGCCGTGGCGCGAACACTTCTGAGTGTGCTTCCCAGAACCCCGTGGTGAACATGTCATCAAGGGTTTGCTTGTAGCAGGTAGGGAGATATCTGATTCTTGTGTGCCATGCATAAGCGACTCGTATGCTCGGGGTTGTGCTCATATCATAAAGTAAGTCATAATTACCATTTATGAAGCCGGGAATCGGAGGCTGATTGTGACATACATTGCGGAAGGTTTTGAGCACTACCTGCATCATATCCAAGATTTTGAGCATCATCTGGGCAGCTACGTCTGGCATGGGGTGAAGTCATGGAAGCCAATGTCTGATAGTAGCCATCATATATGCTACTATAGGTGTGCCTGTTGGTGGTGCGATCGAGGGGTAATTCAACCATTGCTTGCAGTTTGTGTTGTTCTGAACCTTTATAGCAAATGCTTTCCATGATCGTCTCCTTTGGACTGGTCCGAAGCAAGGGTTATATTTCAAATGCATGGGAGCATGGTCCCATGTCCGTAGCATTTCCGGATAGGTTTTCAGTAATTTCTGCCTCCAGATGGGTTGGAATATGGCCCCCTTTTTGGCTGCCTCTGGGATATCCTCTGGTTCGAACTGAGTTGCGAAGGTAGGGTACTTGCTGGTGAGGCGTTTGATCTCAGCATTATAGTCAGCTAGCAGTACAAAATAGGGTTTATACTGTAACTCTGAACTAGTTATCAGTCTTCTAGGGGCCATGTTTCTGAAATACTCTGATTGAAGTATGGTTTCTTCAATGGTCTGCATTGCCCGCATCTGAGTAGATATACGTTCCTCGTGAGTTGGCCCCATTTCGTCTACCTGTTTCATCCATGTCGAAGGGGGTTCCTCATATGTATCTTGTCCTTCCTCCGTGGTTCGTCGTCCTGGAAGTGGTTGAGGCTCATAGTTGTCCTCAAATGTTTCCTCCATTGGAATGATTACTGCTTCTTCTTCTAGTGGCTGATCCGGTGGAGAGGGGGATCGTTCATACTGTAACAATTTGATCTTTAATTCAGCCACCTGCTGTCGTAGCTCAAGTACCTCATTGGTCATTGATGATTCAGGCTCTGGTGAAGTTGCAGCATTGGCCATCTCTTTAGGTGTTGGTGGGTGTGGTGTAGGCACTTGGGATCCTTGTAGTTCCTTTACCTGGTCTGCCAACTGGTCATGTGCCTCCAAGAGGGTTGCATAATCTTCTAACACCTGTTGAATGTGTTCTGAGGGAACAGCTTGGAATTTGGCAGGGTCTATAGGTGCTCCAGGGGTATTTTCCATGGTTGCTTCTAGATTCTCCTGGTTTTGTTGTTGTAGCCTTTTGTTCTCTTCTTGAGCCGCTGCTAAGTGGCGACGAAGTAAAGCCATGTTTCTTTGTAGTCTAGCATTGTGGCCCAGCTGATCCCTGAGTTGTTCTTCCATTACCGTAGTCGTCTCTGTATGTTTGGCTTCGAGCTCCACCTGGGATTGTTGGAGGGTGGTCACTTCATGTTGTAGTGTTGTATTACTTAGCTCCAAGGCATTGACACGTGCCTGGAGTTGAGCCGAGAGATTGCACAGCTCTGTGTTATTTTCTTCCAGTAACCTATACTCTTGCTTAAGTTGAGTGGCCGCTTCGAACATGGTGTCTAGTGCATTACTAAATGATGTGGATGCAGGGGTGGAGGTGGAAAATGCAAAGGGTCGGGAAATGGGACAGGGAAAAGTGGATGATGTGCCTATGAGTGAAGTGAAATGTGATGATGTTGGAACAAACGTGGTGGTGGGTGCTCCTGTGGGTGGTGAAATGTCCATGGGATCGGACGTGATAGTGTGTGAAGTGTGAATTGTGAATACGGGAATGGTAGGTGGTGTGTTAGTGGTGGCAGTGAATGTGGGGGAGTTGGGTTGGGGAAGGGACTTTTTATTAAAATTCTCAACTTGTTGGAGTATATTTACAAGGTGTGTCCAGAATGGAGGTTGGGTGATTTGGGTTGATTCCAAGGGGGTTAAAAGGGGTACAGTGGAGAGGGGTTGGGAGGGAGGAAATGTATTGGTGGATGGAAATGGGTGTGTTAAGGTTTGGCTAGTGGCAAGTGGTTGTCCGAGGGCTGGGAGATATGAAGGGTGACCTATTATAGTTTGATCGATGGCAGGATGACCTATATGGGGTTCAGAAAATTGGGTGGAAGTGGTGGATGTAGGTAAAGGGGAGGATGGAGAAATGGTGGTGTGTATAACGGTTTCACCATGGGTGGATACTGATTGTTCAGGAAGGCTAGTGGGGAAGGGTTCTGAGGGCTGGATGGGAGGTGATGGTGGAGATGGTATCTGTGTATTTACATCTGGTTCCTCACTGTGAGTTGGGCTGGCCATGTGAACATCTTCTGAAGTGGTGGTAGGCAGGGCGTTAGAGACTTCCATTTGAATCATTTTTCCCCTTCGCGGTCGCGTATCGATCTTTCGTTGGTCATATTGATGGGTAGTGCATTGTACCATGGTCCTCATGGCTTCCACTATCCCACAGGTATCTGCCAAAAGATTCAATGATTCTACAAAATGTGGGTCCACATTCTTCGCTTGCAGCATCTGGTTCACCAGTGCTCTATTTGCTTCTTCTGATAGCCTATGTCTCTTTTGTACCTACTTGATCGTTTTGTAGGGCCGTTTGAGTTGTGCAGTGTAAGCTGGGGCTTCCTCCTCACTCTCCTCCTGTTCATTCCTCTGCCTCTCCACTTGTTCATGTGTGCCTCCCGCCTGCGTGCGTTGTGCCTCATCCTCCCAATGTACTCTTCGTGCTTCACCATGTGGTCGTGTTCTCTGGGATGGAGATTCAGGGCCGTCGGTCTCAGAAAAACACTCACTCTCAGATAAGTGGGCTGTCTGCAAGAAGCTTTCAAAGTCAAAATTTGGATCCTCTGCCAAAGTGGCCATGGATGCAAACTCAGCATCTGTGGGTAGTGGAGGGGCAGATGGAGTGGGCTGTACCATACCCCCTGATTGTGTTCCTTGGAGATGGATAGTGAAAGGGGCTACTTGTTCCTCTTCTCTGAGGGAGGCTTCTGTGGTGGCCTCACGAGGGATTAGAACTTGTGAAAGCAAACCACACATTCTTTTTGTAGGTTGCACCCCTGACTTCCGCCCCTTGAAGAATTCCAGTTGTGAGTACTTAAGGGCCCTTGCGATCGGTACATCATAGGCAAGGCATCTGTAGATAATTCTTGTAATGGCACAACAGCCATTCAAAGTAGGCTTCTGCACTCCTCACTTGCCTGCTTCATATAACTGGTCTAGGATCCATACGGGCATTTTAATTGGCAAGCCTCCAGTCTCTGCTAGGTATAATCCATACCATATTTTCTTATGAGGTTGGGTGAACCGGTCTTGCGCTGGAAATGCGAAGTGTTGAAGGCACATCCGCAGTGGTATGGCGATGTTGGGGGTGAGGGCACACATTTCTTTCAACTTCTTGATTTTGTTGTTCTTCATCGACTCTGGTATCAAAGGATCTCGATCGGAGGGTACGTGGGTGCCATACATCTGAAGGGCCTCCCTGATTAAAGTGATATTCAACTCAAACTTCTTCATTTCTTCCTGGTTTGATAGAGAGGGCACCAGGAATGTGCCTGAATGATCTTTATCTCCTGTCGCCTTGCGAGTTGCAATCAAGTAGTAGCACCGAAGAAAATCAGGTCTAGGCAAGGTTGCACTAAAATAATCTTGCAATCCCACTTTTTGCCAAATATCTTGAAGAGGGGCAACATTTTGCAATGCTTCAAATTCTCGTGAGAAGAACTGAAAGGTCCACCACACTCCTCCACATTCCAACTTGGATTCCCAAATATGATCTGCGTCTCCCCAAATCTCCTGGCATCTCATTGAACCAATGAGAATGCCCCTTTACTCTTTTTGTCAGGCCACTAGGTGGATCCGGAATGGGAATTCTTCTCACATTCAAAAGCTCTTCAGGCCTTGCTGTCAATGGGGCCTCCACAGGCATGGTATCCCAATTGCTTTGAGTGCTAGTGCTTGCCTGAGAGCTCGTGCCTGCTGCTGCTGCCATGAGAATCGGGTGCTTATCTGCTAGAAGAAGAATGGCACATTAGTGTTGCATAGGAAACAAGACGTAATGGTGTTCCCTTCACAATACTGACATGACAATCCAGAAGGTTAGTGGTTAGGGTGAAGTGTTCGTGTTAGATGTAAGTGGTGGTTAGTGGTTAGTGTCCTCCTAAATGCATACTGTGGACATGTGTTAGACGATAATAACTCAATCCAACTTTCGGACGAGTATTATCGGGTCCTCGGGTTCTTGGGAGTGGTAGGGGTCTGTTAAACAGAGGCCCTGTACTATTTTCCCAATCCCTTACACAGTCACAAGTATTTTCTCACTTCCTAACACAGGGGGTGAGTTTGAATACTGACTACTCCTTGGTATGATAAGTACCAGAACGTTCGGCCATGAATCTAATTATGGTAATAGCACAGTGATTCTACCAAAACTTACAACTACGAGAATACGCTCTTCTCAAAATACTCCTCAATAAGGCACTTTCATGTGATAACTAAACACACCGGACGAAATGCACAGGCAACTCGGATCGAGATTATATTAAACTTTTCGTATACTAACTCATTCATAGATTTCTACCGCAATTAATGACCTACTAAGACTTCTTTCCACACATAGATCCTTGTCAAATACTCAGTAATTACAATTTATTGTATAAACCTGGTCACTTAACCGAAATGGTACCAAACTCTGTTCTTACACAGTCTCACGCAGGATAGTCAGTACACAATCTCACAGTCAAGAAATACAGAATCATATATAACCGTTCATCAAATAGACTCACAACATCACAAACTACCCAATGAAAATTGATTCAACCAAAGAATAGCAAAATAATTAAATATGAATAGAATGGAACAGTATTCAATGTCCTCAGCAATATCTCATACACAGTCTTGTAAAATATGTTACTCGTGGTCTCCGAATACGTCAGTTTCGATGTGATCAACCCTATTCACTACAGTGCGTAACAGAACAGAGACGTATCTATCCTTCCGTCTCTCTCAAATACATTCCTGTTAACTATCAATCCAAGAGTCTGTTTAACACAGTAAACTCTGCTCCACCAGTCTAACGAAGTGACGATGTGATGATCGAACTCTTTTCTCTTCGACGACAGAACTCTTTTCTCTTCCTGTCTTCTGCTTTTTATTGCTCTCGCATTCTTCATTTACCGACTCTTGCGAAATTTCCTACATCTCCGTCATTTCAGCCACAAGTCTTGTTTATCCTTCTTCTGCGGTTGCGATTGTCTCGCTCCATCAGCCTTGTAACACTGGCACGCACGGTGGACTCGAACCCGCAAGTGCAATACTGTAGATGATATGCTTTTGCCTGGGACTATCCTCCTGTTTTTCTTCTTCACATGCATCAGAAAGACTCTGGCTAATCGTTTATAATGTCCATATCCTACTGGTGATTCAGCAAATATCTTTCAATCCCGAATGTGTCACCGTACGTAATAGGTCGTCTCTTTCTCCAGAACTTCCTCAAACTCGTATAGCTGGTCTAGTTGCCTCTTCATGAAGTTCTGCTTTCTTATATGCTGTTGCTTCAAAAATTCATGCTTTACATACTCATATTCTTCAGCTGCAGCTCTTCCTTTAAATAGCTTTTTGAACATCTAAGCCCTTTATAATAAGAATCTACTCTTGATTTCGTTGTTACCTTCTCGATCTTGTGCTTTAAGCGCTTCGTGTATGGAATCAAAGTACCCTCTGTGCTGTTGAATCCATGTCTTCTGCAAAAGTCATGTAACCATACAGTATCCTATCACCACCTGGCTGAAATATCCGTTTACAGTGTCTGTCGGTCCATGCCAGGATTTGAATCCTCAATCCTTTGTGATTGTACTTGTTCTAGTGATGGAACAAGTATAGCTAGCCATCTCCTGCGAAAAAGTGTCCAGCGATTTTGAATATGGCTATCCAACTGTTCTTTTAATAAATTTATGTCCATATTTTTCATCATTGTGGCATTTAATTCTACACCCTCATCTTTTAATATCTGCTTTTCGAACTCTTGCAATACTTGTATTCTTGACTGCAAAAGTTGATTTTCGGCTTGCAGGTGAGCATTCAGGGTAGAAAAACTGGACATCTCAGTTTGAATTTGTGTTTGGATAGCTTGCTGCCACTGTTTAAAGTCTTGGACATACTTTTTTATGGTGATCAATTCGGCCGTAATATGCTGGTTGTCTTGTTGTAACACCTGTATTAACGCATCTTTGTCGTCCAATTCTTTTTGCATCTGTGCCATTACTGAGATGGACTTAGTCATTGTTGCTAATAGCAACTCGTTTCGGTGCTGAATCGCTTGTTCTTGTTGCCGTAAATATTGGGAAACCTCTTGGAGTTGGTTCTTCATTTCTGTAACAAAATCGGGTTGGGGGTCATTCGGTGTTTGCTTTGGACTGGCAGTAGGCACGTTGTCTGTCTTTTGTCTTCTAAGGGACAGCCGAAATGGTGTCCCTACTGTTTGGTTCTGTGGGCTGTTACCTGTGTGTAATAAAGATGCAGCCGAGGTGGAGGGTTGGGTTTCTTCTTGAGGTGCTGTGTGGTGTTCGTGGTAAAGAGAGGGGGACCATTGTAACTGTTTCTCCTTTACAGACTTGGCAAAATCAAATATAGCAGCTAAATACACTGGTAAACGAGTGTATTTTTGGGACCTGCGTCTATCCCCAACAAAAAACTGTTTGTGTAAATGATTGTACAACCAGTGAGCCCAACTTACTTTTCCTCCTTTCTCTGCTTGTACTAGAGGCGAAAAATTTTCTCTAGACATAAGATCAAATCTGACTATAAGGCAGAGCCTTTCTAAGTACCATCTAAATTGTCCACGGCAAGTATATGTGGTATTCTTGATCATGAAATAGCGTCTACGACCTTCGCCCTCACCAAATTCTTTTTTCAGGTCGTTATAAGAACATTTGGGAAAATTTGCTTCTTCATATAACGGTAATTGAAATACTGATGAAACTAGTTGTGGGGAAAATTGTACCTGATTTTCAAGAAAACCTTTTGTTTGTCGCATAATGTATAACTGATTCTCTTGCTGCTGCTGTTGACAGACTTTATCAGTTGACATTGCTTCCGTTTCAGTTTGCTTCTGCGTTTGTAGATGCTCGGATGCTAATGAATACATTGATGATTCCTGGTGCATCGATGTATTTGTATCATGGAATTTCTCTTCCTCTTGATCGTCTGGCTTGGTCTTCTGACTTTTTTCGGCGGATCCTTGAACTTCACTTTCCGAGGAGCTGATCCGAATTCGCTTGGTACGGAAAAGCTGATTAATTTCTTCGTCTTCTTCTTCACTGTCCTCAATTGGTTGTGCGGACTCTTCGTGTCGAAGTGCGGGGCCTGCGAGTGGGGGTTGTGCGGCGAGGATGGTTGGGAAGAGGAAGGAGATGATGTGTGGAAGGCGAGAGCGGGGGGTAGAGCCCTTTTGGAGCTGTTTTACGATAGCTACACATTCTTTATGGATTCTATGGAAGAAATAGGAGGCAAAATTTACCAGTTCGCGGGCAGCTAAATCTAAGGCGGAGTAGAAGGGGCGAGAGATGCCATAAGTTCGTTTCTGCAGGTTAAGGATGGCTACAAGAAACTGGAGGGCGGATCGCTCGGGTTCGGGGCGGCATAGAATGGCGTATTCGTTTGATGAGGAACGGGGAAAGAGTTCGGTCATACGGGCTACAGTGATGGTAGGGCCATTTTCGCGACCTTGCGGGGTGAGGCGGTAGGCGTCGGTGAAGGCTTGGAAGGTGATGACGGTTCTGTGTGGGAGGGAAAGGAAGGCCCACTGTCGTTCGGTGGCGGAGCTTTGGGCAATGGCTTGAATGATCTGTGCGGAGAAGGGGTGAGCTTCAACTGAGTGCCAGGGCAGCTCGGCGAGACTACCCAATCCTCGTACATGCAGATAATTCCCTACTTCATCAGGGATACCATCGGCAAAAGCTGTATAGTTTGCTAAGGATTCCATTACGCACAGATAGAAGACGCAGAACACAAGTAAAACGGCAAAAGACTAAATTACCTATCCGGCGAGTTTATGTGCGTTATATAAGAAATTTGTACAGGGAATATTTAAAACGGCACTAATTACACAAAACGGACAGTAATGTCTATATCTGACGTGCGTACATGCAAAGAGAGAAAAAGAAGCGGGCGGCTGGACATAAATAGATATTAAAGTACGGCGATTACACTTATTTTATTGATTACACCTAATTAAAACAGGACTTAAAGACAAAAGAAAATTAAAAAATTTGTGGTACGCTGTGTACCCTTGTTATAGCCGAGGTGGTGCTACTTGATACGGCCGTAGCTTTGATCCGTTTATCGCTTTTGGAAGTGGTTGTCCAGTCAATGTAGTCAATCGAAAAGTGGCCGGACCAACTTGTTCTGCAATCTTGAATGGACCGAACCAACGTAACTTGAATTTTCCTGCTGATCTATTGGACTTCGCATTGTAAAAAAGAACAAGCTGTCCTACCGAAAATACTGGAGTCTTTAAATTTCGGTCGTGTGTCCTGGCCTGTCTTAATTGAATTTCTTTCATAGTTAAGAAACTGAGCCATCTGTGTTCATCTAATTCTCTAAGTATTTCCAACCGAAATACCAATGATTCTTCGGGTAAAAGTTTCTGAGACGTTGCTACTCTTAAACTTGGTATTACAATTTCCATCGGAGCTATTGCTTCTATTCCATAGGCTAACTTAAATGGTGTCAAGCCGGTGGTTACCTTATATGTAGTGCGATAGGCCCATAAGACTGCAGGTAGCAACTGATCCCATCTTTCCGGTGTTTCTCTGGTCAATTTCTGAAGCATATTTAGCAGAGATTTGTTGGTACTTTCTGCCAATCCATTTGCACGAGGATAATATGGTGAGCTAAATTTATGACTGATCTGGAATGACTGTGTTAATACTTTCATCAGCTTGTTCATAAAATGAGTACCCTGATCTGAAACGAGCTCTAGTGGCAATCCAAATCTAGGAAAGACATCTGTTAATAGACAATTCGCTACTTCAACTGCTGTAGCTGAGCGTAAAGGCCATGCTTCTGCCCACCTGGTTGCGTAATCTGTGCAAGTCAATATATACCTGTTATTGCTGAACACTGCGAGAGGTGTGATTGGACCAATGAAATCAAGACCCCATTTCTGAAATGGTTCTAAAGGAAGTATTGGATGAAGTGGAAAGTAATGGCGTTGTAGTGGTTGTCCAGATCTTTGACAGTTATCACAAGTTTTGATAAATTCCAATATATCTCTATACATAGTTGGCCACCAAAGTCCACTTTGCAGAATTTTTCGGTGAGTAAGATCTGCTGCAAAATGTCCACCGGAAGGAATTGAGTGAGCCAAAGTGATAACTGAGTTAACTTCATGTGGTGGAATACAGCGAAGTAGGATTCCGGTATGATCTGTATAATATAATTCTCCAGCAACTAACCGGAATCGTCGACTAAAACCTGTAATTTTTCGGCGTGTAGCTGTGGGGACTTCAGAAGGTAGATATCCACTTGAAAGGAAGGTCAATAACTGATCATAATACGTAGTTGGCACTGGTTGGTTTGACAGTTCTTCAGTAGTTGGTTCTGAAGTATAAATGGCTGGCGTTGTATCATTTATACCAACCGGAGGTTCACCTGAATCTAAGCGTGACAAAAAGTCTGCTAAGGCATGTGAACTACCTCGCCGATGAATGACATCATAGTCGAATTCTTGCAATAGTAGAACCCATCATGCTAGGCGGCCACCGATATGTTGCTGTCGAACCAAGTAAACCAGTGCAGCGTGATCGACATGAAATGTAAATTTTCGGCCCAATAAATAATGTCTGAATTTTTTTACCGAATATACTAATCCTAAGCATTCCCTCTCAGTTACCGAGTAGTTCTTCTCTGCAGGTGCTAATCTTCTGCTAGCATAGTATACTGGTCTAAACCATTTATCTGTTTGTTGCATCAGTACACTTCCTACTGCTATATCAGATGCGTCAACAAATACGTGAAATGGGTTATCCCAATCTGGTGGCTGTAAAATGGGAACCTGTGTTAATAACTGTTTCAGTCGATCAAATGCTATCTGACATTCCTGAGTCCATTCAAATTGCCTTGCAGTCTTGGAAATTAATTTGTTCAGTGGTATTGCCACATGAGCAAGCCACCGTAAATGTCTTCCATGCCATCTCACTTGTCCCATAAATCGCATTACTTCCTTAGGTGTATTAGGCACCGGAGCTTCTAATACTGCTGAAATTTTATCGGGATCAACTTGAATACCCTGTGCTGATATGATGTGACCAAGTAATTTACCACATGAAACCGCAAATACAGATTTGTTTGGGTTTAAACACAATCTATATTCCCTACATCTCTGAAAGCAACATCGTAAATGTACTAGGTGTGCGATCATTTTACCGAAAATTGAAAAATCATCAAGGTATACTTGCATGAATGAGGTTAGATAAGGAGAAAATATTTCCTGCATACATCTTTGAAATGTGCTTGGCGCATTCCTCAATCCAAACCACATTACGGTACAAGCAAAAACACCCCAATTGGTAATAAATGCAGTTTTTGGTATATCTTCTTCAGCCATTCTTACTTGGTTATATCCACTGTATCCATCTAGAAATGAATACATCTCATGACCTGCTACTTTATCAAGCATCGTATCCAAAAAAAATCGGAAAAGGATCCGGTATTGTTGCAGCATTTAATTTCCGATAGTCTACGCAAATTCTCAATTGCTTGTTTTTCTTCGGTACAATTACAATCGGTGAAATCCATTCCGCATGTTCTATTGGTACTATGAATCCAACTTTTAATAACCTATCAAGTTCAGCCTTTACCTGAGATGCATAATGTGGGTTCATCCGGTAACTGGTTTGCCTTATCGGTTTTGCTTCTGGTTTTAGCATAACTCTGTGTTGATAGATACGAGGATCCAGGCCCTTCATGTCTTTGTAATCCCATGCAAAGACGTCCGTAAATTCTTGGAGTAGCTTGACTAAATCTGCTTGAAAAGCTTCAGGTAAGTTTTGCTTTATCTTTACAGGACGAGGGTGGTCTTCATCTCCAAGATTATAAGTAATTAACTGATCTTCTGGAACATAAAATTGTTGATGTTTCTCTGTATCAGCGGATGGTTCGAGAAGCTGCTGTAATTCATTACCTTGAATCGAAATGGTATTTTCCTTCTTAATTTCTTCGACAATGGGTATTACTGTACATACTGAAGCATTCCAAGTATCTACCACAGACTGTAAATCAATAGTTCCTACTGTCATCAAATCAACATTATTCTTCAGAAATTCTTCTTCTTCGTCATCCGACAATCCATCTAACATATGGACTGGTTCGGCGAAATATGGTCGAGCATGTAACTCACAGGGTTGTATAGCATCTAATTTTACAACACATTTGCGGTTTTTATCTTTGAATGTAAGTTCCTGAGCTGACCAGTCTTGAATTACCTTGGCTTGTTTTAACCAAGGACGACCGAAAAGTAGATTGTAGTCTAGGGTGGATTCCGGCAATTCAAGAACAACAAAAGTCATCTTAAATGTTGTGTCTTGGACAGTTATAGGTATATCTCGGACCAGTCCTACTGGATGAACTCTAGATTGATCAGCCATCCTAACAAAGAATTGAACTGGTTCTATCTTAGTCCATCCTAACTTCTTACAAAGTGACGCAGTGGCAATATTCACGCCGGACCCCCCATCAATTAAAACTTGTGGAATTTGATGTTTATGAAACCATACCGTAATCAGAGGAACTGAGTGATCTACCGTGGAGTCTGGTTCCGGTTGCACGGTTGCGGTAGCCGGAATGCAAGCAGATTTTGTAGTAGACTGTTGTTGAAATTGTTGGCGTATTCCTGGTACTAATGCCAGTAATTGCCCGAAAGGCAGTGTGATGGATGCTTTTGACAATATATCCCAAGCACTTGATTTGCATCTTCCTTAACTGTTGAAGACGAAGCTTGGTCTGAAGATGGTAATTCTACTGCAGATGATGTACCTGCTTTTGTATTGTCAGCAAGAAATTGTGTGGTATCCGGGGACTGGATCACTGGAGTAGGTTCTAGAAAAACAGGTGATTCTACGGTAGTCCACTGGCTAGCCTTATGATACATTCTGTGTTGTTCACGTATCCCTGGCTCAAATAATTCTGCTGCTGGTTGCAATTGTTTACCGGAACGCGTTTGAACTGCTGCTGCCTGCGTCTCTACAGGTGTGATTGTTACCACATTGGCCATTGGGTTTTGACGTTCTTTTTTCCTTTGATCATATTCCGCTGCATCTCTACAGAATCTTCTAATATGGCCCAATTGTCCACAGAAATGACATCGAGGTGGTGGTAAATTTTGATTTTCCGGTGGTGGTCCATTCTGCCAGCGTGGTGTGTTATAGTTGTTGTTCCTTTGTCCTCGATAATGTCGATACCCTTGTTGTTGATTGTGTCTCAAATGTGGGGGTACATATTGATTGGATGACTGCCCTTGCTCTTGAATAATTGCATTAACTGTTGCTGCTCCTTGTCTTCTAGCATTATATGCACAATTCTCAGTGGTATGTCCTACAATGTTACAGATGGCGCAATAAGTCTGATTTAACGCACACTGGTCACTTGTATGTCCTGAATTCTTGCAGGTGGTGCAATATACTTGCCTAGTTATATCTTCAGCCACATGTTTGTTTGTTTTAATCCATTCCAAATCCTCTGAAAATCCACCGACTTTGTTTTCTAGCTGAAGGGTCATTGCTATCACTGCATCGAGGGTCATGGCTCCTACACATCTTATAATCATGATTTGCCTAAGTTGAGGAAGCAAACCATTGATAAACCACTGTGTAATAACATCGTCTGGTAAATTAGCATGAGCCTGGGGTAGCTGTCTTAAATGAGTTCTGAAAAGGGTAGCATACTCTTGTACAGTTTGATTTGGTTTCTGTCTATTGTTCTGTAAATACTCAAAGATCTCTACAGGATTCTTTTTCAGCCTGAATCGCTGCAGAAAAGCGTCTCGTACTGCTTCATAAGTACCGAAATGATTAATATCATATTCAGCAAGCCATCTTGCTGCTTCATTCACAAGTGTAGATTGAAAAACAATTGCTTTGTACGCCGGATCCGGTGGATGGTTGAGGACAGCATAACTGATTTCGAAGGTGCGTACGTGAGCATCTGGGTCATCTCCTGGAAACCCACTAAACTTTGTGTATGTTACTCCCGTTGAAGCCAATCTGGGTTGACCTAATTGTCGTTGTAGTTGTTCATTCATCGTAAATGTATTATACACTCCTTTTGTAATTCTGGTTGGAGTTTCTGAACTACCGGAATTTGTTTCGCCTACTGGTACACTTTCCGGTGCAATTAGCTTACTTACTATATTGCGAATTTCTGTTTCGAATAGTCTTCCTTCCTCCTTGATATCCAAAGTAGGAGGACTTGCTCCCAAACGTTGTAGTTGAGCTGAAGATTCAACCGAAAGTGCTGAATCGTCACCG
Source organism: Ceratopteris richardii (assembly GCA_020310875.1). Taxonomy (NCBI): domain Eukaryota; kingdom Viridiplantae; phylum Streptophyta; class Polypodiopsida; order Polypodiales; family Pteridaceae; genus Ceratopteris; species Ceratopteris richardii. The sequence goes on from CM035406.1 coordinate 249,300,523, forward strand.
AAAAACTGTGTTTTTCTTACCGAAGTTCCACCGGAAGGATTCAAAATCGTGTCTGGATACAGCGTAGATTCGCCTGTATTAATTTCCTTCCCTAAAGTGTTTCTAATCGTGTCTGAATCTATTCTGAAGACTTTTATGCTAGATTCCAACTGCGTCTTGGTTGGTTCCAAAATTGCTGTATTTTCGACAGTCTGTACCGTAGTAACACCAGGCAATTCTAGAGATGTACTACGTTCTACCGTAATTTCACCGGAATCAGTATTATCGTTTGTCACTTTTTCGACAACTGGGTCAGGTCTAATTGTACTAGTACCTCCCAAAGTTGTTCTTAATATCCCTAACTGATGATTCTTGGGATACTTTTCTCCTGATCGAGTAATCGGCATGTAGCATTTCCGTACTGATCATATAGTATTACGAACACACAGCATCGCAATAATCTGATTCGGTTGCTACTGCTCTTTCAACAAAATTTTTATTTGAACAAAATACCAGGCAATCTCAATGCCACATCCCCAGCAGGATCGCCAAATGTTAGACGATAATAACTCAATCCAACTTTCGGACGAGTATTATCGGGTCCTCGGGTTCTTGGGAGTGGTAGGGGTCTGTTAAACAGAGGCCCTGTACTATTTTCCCAATCCCTTACACAGTCACAAGTATTTTCTCACTTCCTAACACAGGGGGTGAGTTTGAATACTGACTACTCCTTGGTATGATAAGTACCAGAACGTTCGGCCATGAATCTAATTATGGTAATAGCACAGTGATTCTACCGAAACTTACAACTACGAGAATACGCTCTTCTCAAAATACTCCTCAATAAGGCACTTTCATGTGATAACTAAACACACCGGACGAAATGCACAGGCAACTCGGATCGAGATTATATTAAACTTTTCGTATACTAACTCATTCATAGATTTCTACCGCAATTAATGACCTACTAAGACTTCTTTCCACACATAGATCCTTGTCAAATACTCAGTAATTACAATTTATTGTATAAACCTGGTCACTTAACCGAAATGGTACCAAACTCTGTTCTTACACAGTCTCACGCAGGATAGTCAGTACACAATCTCACAGTCAAGAAATACAGAATCATATATAACCGTTCATCAAATAGACTCACAACATCACAAACTACCCAATGAAAATTGATTCAACCAAAGAATAGCAAAATAATTAAATATGAATAGCATGGAACAGTATTCAATGTCCTCAGCAATATCTCATACACAGTCTTGTAAAATATGTTACTCGTGGTCTCCGAATACGTCAGTTTCGATGTGATCAACCCTATTCACTACAGTGCGTAACAGAACAGAGACGTATCTATCCTTCCGTCTCTCTCAAATACATTCCTGTTAACTATCAATCCAAGAGTCTGTTTAACACAGTAAACTCTGCTCCACCAGTCTAACGAAGTGACGATGTGACGATCGAACTCTTTTCTCTTCGACGACAGAACTCTTTTCTCTTCCTGTCTTCTGCTTTTTATTGCTCTCGCATTCTTCATTTACCGACTCTTGCAAAATTTCCTACATCTCCGTCATTTCAGCCACAAGTCTTGTTTATCCTTCTTCTGCGGTTGCGGTTGTCTCGCTCCATCAGCCTTGTAACACATGCAAAGTACTCAGAATGCACCTACATCAGAGTGGATGAATTTACAAAATTGGGTATGGGGGTTTGATACAGGGTTTAAGTCTCCAAAATTTGACTGAGGATTCGTGGTTCTTAGAGCTAATGACATGTAAAGGTCGATGAACTAGATTGTGCTGGATTTGGTACCTTTTGGGTACCCATTTCCAGACATTCCTAGGTTTGACTGGGGGTGTGACAGTGGAAGGTGTAGGTATCTTCCCTGAGCTGTTTGCCACGAGTACTTGTGAGTGTTGCTTTATTCTAGTGACTGGAGGTGAAGTAATTTGGGCTTGTAAGCAGGCCTTGGGCACCCATATCTGTCTAGCATTAGGGATGGCCTTCATTGACCGCTTAGGGACCCAAATAGAAATGGTATAGCTAGGGTGTTGCCTAGGGGGCTCCTTCACTTTGGTCCTTGATGGTGAGGCTCGCTTGATGCTTTTTTGAGAACCTGTATATGGAGCCGTGGTTTTTTCCCCTTTGCGTATCCAGATCTGCTTCATGCCGCGAGGTACTTCATGTTGCCGGAGTTGGTGCTCATGCTTCTTGTTTATCGGTCTCCTCAGTGTCGGGTGTTGCTGAGCCTTCCCCTTTAGATTCTTCTCTGGAACAGATGGGAGTTCCTCCTTGACTTCTATAACTTTGGCAAGAGTGACAATCCTCTGCACCATAGAACTTTGGACACGAATAACATTATCGTCATGTGGGTTCCTGGAGGGACCAGGAGTTGGTGCATGTTCTAATGGTTTGAGTGCTTGATGTTCTAATTCAATCGTAAGACGGCTTTGGCCTACCCAAGCCTGAAGAAGTCCACTTCTTAGGTTGAGGTTGACTGCATGATCATAGATCCAGTTTTGGCCCAAGACAAGAGGTTCGGTAAGATCCTCGTCTTCACACACTAGCACTTTTGCTGGCATGAGGACCTCTTGAATGTAGAGGGGAAGTTCCACCTCTCCCATGCAAGGGGTTTCAACACCTCCTAATCCTATCAGATATGCTTCTAGGGGTTTTACCTCCAATTGCAACTGCTGGCAATAAGAAAGCCGAACTGCACTAGTGGCTGCTCCTGAATCAATTAAAGCTCTTACGGTCCTTGTACTGTCTCCTTGTCCAACTTCTAGGGTCACAAAAGGTCGTCGATCCACTATCTTATGGGTCCTCTTATCAGAAGCCTCACACATGGCAATGTGATAACCATGAACTTCATGATTGTCATTCATGGGTTGATCTCTACCTTGCCTTCACAGTTTCATTTGTTGAATGCGTTCTAAAGCTTCGGCCTGTGCTTCTTCACGAATTCGCTTCTCCTCTTCCTTACGTTTCTTTGCAGTATTAAGTCGATTGAGCATTTCTTCAGTTAAGGGTTCTTGATATAGCTTGACTCTACATCCGCTTATGTAACTTGGTAGTACCTCACCCTCTAAGGTGGCTAGTTGTACTGCTCCACTTGTGGAGATCCTATTGATAATCATTGGTCCATAGCCTCTTTTCTCTAATTTTCGTGCATGCTGCTTCAGTGTGTAGAGTGTTGGCAGATGAAGCAAGTACGAGCATACATGCAGATCTAGCATTGAGGCAACCCATCATTTTTTGTAGTGGCTTTCACTTCTACCCACTTGGTTAGATAGTCTGTGGCCACGATGATATACTCAGCATGTGAACCCTTAGCTGGGGGATTAATAGGACCCACAAAGTCTATTCCCCACTTAGAGAATGCACGTCCACCCATCATAGGCTTCAATGGGTTCGCTGACAAACCTCACACCTCTTCACATAGGTATGTGCATCCATGTGAAGGGTGGGCCACCAAACTCCTGCAAATAGAATTGCCTTGATCACCCTATCTGGACCGAAGTGTCCTCCTGCTACACCTTGGTGAGCAGTCTCTAATATCTTGAGGTATTCACTCTCATGAACACCCAGTCTTAGGTAACCATCTTTACCCCGTTTGTATAAATTATCACCAATGATGGTGTAATCCAAGGCTTCTTGTTCCAAACTTCTTTGTCTGGCCAAAGTCATATCTTGAGGAAATGTTTTCGTCCTCAAGAAGGCTACTAATGGTTCACTCCAATCTGGCACTAAAGACACTCGATAAAGAGTGGCGTGTTCCACTGGTGGTTTAGTGCAGCAGATTGGGCATTCTTTCCACATTCTATGGACATCAACTTCCATGGTTGGCCAATGCACTCCTAGTCTCCTCAAGGTCTGTAGGGTTCGTTGTTTTGAGTAGTGTTGCTCTAGTGCACCTACATGTGCTAATTGCAACCACTTAGCGTACTCGTCCTCTTGCACACAACATGCCAATACTCCTTGCTCAGTATGTTTGTACATATTTCTTGCCAAGATATGATACTTTTGAGCTCTTACTATCTCTCTATCTTCTGTGTGCACTACCGGGTGATGAGGATCGTATATCAATACTGGCACTAATGGCTTAGCCCACTGAGGTACAACTTCCAAATTAAACAAGTAAGCATCAGGTAAGTCATCTGATACTCCTTGTGGGGCCTCTCCAGATGTGAGCCTAGAGAGATGGTCTGCTCTCAAATGAGTCGTGCCTTTCCTCACTACTACCTCAAAGTCATATTCCATTAGTAAGAGAAACCATCTTACTAATCTGCCTGTATTACATGGCTTGTTTACCAGGTACAGTAGAGCTTGGTGATCAGTAAAAAATTTGAACTTATTTGTAAGCAAATAGTGTCTAAACTTTTTAACCGCGTACACCATGCCTAATCCTTCTCGTTCGGTGGTTGTATAGTTCCGTTCAACAGCATTCAATTGTCTACTGGCATAGGCAATAGGGAGATCCATATTACCTTCACCCGTAGGTTGTGCAAGTACACATCCAATAGCATAATTGGAGGCATCCACATGAACATGGAATGGCTTGTTCCAATCTGGTGTAGTCAAGATTGGTGCTGAACATAATCTTCGTTTAAGCTCATTGAAGGAATTATCACATTCATCAGTCCACTCAAAGTTATTCAGAAGTCCCTGCATGGGCTTTGCAATGACAGCATACATGTGAATGAACCGGCGGTAGTAACCACAATGCCCCATGAAAGCCTGTACTTCCTTGACGTTCTTTGGCCTAGGTAGTTCTGCGATGGCTCTCACTTTCTCTTCATCAGTGGATATGTTGTTCTTAGACACTATGTGTCCTAGAATTTTGCCTTGCCTGACCATGAAAACACACTTTTCTGGGTTCAGGCAGACTTGATATTCTCTGCATTTATCAAAGATTTGTCTGAGTTCAGGTATATGGGTGTGTCTAATGTTGGAATGGGCACAAAGATCATCAACATAGACTTCCAAATTCTTCCTCAAGAACTCTTTAAACACATGACACATTAATCTTTGAAAGGTAGCAGGTGCATTGGTAAGCCCGAATGGCATTACCCGAAAGGCAAATATGCCCCACTCTGTGGCAAAAGCCGTCTTATGTTGATCTTCTGGTGCAATGGCTACTTGATTGTAGCTAGAGAACCCATCTAGGAAGCTGTACACTTCCTTGTCGGCTACCCTTTCTAATAAATGCTCGGTGATAGGAAGCAGATAACTATCCCTGATAGTGGCTGCATTAACCTTCTTCAAGTTAATGCATACACGTAATTTGCCATTCTTTTTGGGCACCACTACAATGGGGGATACCCATTCAGTATGCTCAATTTCATAGATAAATCCAGCTTCAACCAAGCGATCTATCTCTTCCTTGATCTTGGCCGCATAGTTGTCATTGTATGTGTATGGCTTTTGCTTAGAGGGCCTAGCCTCTGAAGTCATGGGTATCGTATGTGAGCATATGTCAAGGTCTACACCTTTCAGGTCCTTGTAGCTCCAAGCGAATACATCTCTGTACTCTCTTAGCAAAGCTACCAACTCTTGCTCTTCTTCTTCCGTCAGGTCATGCCCTATGTAGTTGCACCTTTCTTCTCCCTCTTCTATGGCGACAACTATTTTCTTGGTAGTTTCCTTGCTATCATAGGCCTCTCTTGCTTGTGCCTCACGTTTAGGCATTCTTATCATGACTCTCCTATCGTCTACCTCATATTTTTTGAAGTTTTTAGGGACCTCAAACAAGGATTCTTCTGCCTCCGGAGTGACTTCCTTCTTCTTCCTTTTCTTTCCCCCACTCTTAGTGGCTACTTGTGTGGCTAACCTCACCTCATTCGTGATTTCTCCGTGTCTCTGGGGGTAAGCTTCAACTTCATAGAAGTATTCTTCATCTTATGCAAAAGGTGGATCCATAATGATTGACTCTAGATCGGAGTCACTTGCATCCTCAAATGCATCAGGGCTAGGTTCACACTCTTCTAACACTGCCTCTCCCATGATTGGCTCTATGGAGAAGACTAAAATGTCATAGCCATCTTCATCACAGTGAGGTGTCCATTGTTCTTCATTGATGGCTACATCCATTGTTGCTAGGATTTCTGCCCAGCCGTGGGGTTCAAATTCTTCGTCAGGAAAGACTACAGGTGCATAGGCTGGGTCTTGAATTGATCTATGTGTTTCTTTTGCACCTACCTCTTTGGCTTTCTCTCTCTTCTCTTCTTCTACTGCTACCTTACACATCCATAAGTGAGTGTCTTCATGCATCCACGAGGATCCGGATCCTATGGAATGCACAGATTCAGTCTCATCTTTGGCTCTATGGATGGGATTCCATTGAATAGGTGGTACGTCTCTATGAGAGTAATCCTTGAGATTGACTTTGGTTGTAACACCTAGATGTTGCAAATACAAGGAATTGGTTCCCCAATCCTGTACCACTTGCAATTGCCGCATAAATGGCCTTCCCAAAATCATCTCGTAGGCTTGGTTTTTGCTAAAGTCGCATATAGCAAAAGTATGCTCAAACTCAACACCACATGTAGTGAGAGTTATTCCTTCTAGCAATCCTAAGGGCCTTTCAATATGACCATCGGCCATCTGCAATTTCATTCTCGTCGGTCGGAGTGCTGGCTTGCCCCAACGCTTCCATAGGGAAGTGGTAGCAATTGCAACTCCTGCACCTGAGTCCAAAATTGCCTTGGTTGTGTATCCCTGATGGGTAACTGGGAGATAGGTATTTCCTTCTTCTCCTTCACTCATGTCTCCTATCTTATCCAATGGTATTTCAGGCACTGTTCTATGAGATCCTACCTCGGAACGCAATTTCGCTATGTCTGGCACTTGTTTGGCTATGTGTTTCCACACTTCTGGCTTAACTTTGAGTAGCTCTTCTAAAGTGAGATTGCATTGCACTTTAGTGTTCTTTACTACCTCTGTATTCCTAGGTATGATTGAATCTTCGTTTCTTATCATGACTATGGGTGCTCTCAGGCAAGTAGACTTGGTTTCCCATGGGCGTGTGAAATGTGGTAACTCTTGCAAGGAATTAGACTCAAAGTCTAACCTCTCATGAGAGTGGACACTTTCCTGTTCTTCATAAATAGAAGGGATGTCCTGTGGGAACTGATCATGTGCGTCATCCACGAGTTCAATGGGAGGAGGGACTTCACTCTCCTTTGCCCACTTCTCTTCTTGAATCTCTCTCAGGAACTCTGGTGAATACCTATTCATAGAAGAAGAGGTGTCTGGTTCAGTGGAGTTAGGCAAATAAGCTCACTGGGGAGGAATGCTTATCCTATCACTTGCCCTCTCCTTAGCTTGGGAGGTGGCTCCTTTTCCAGACTTTGCAAGTAGCCTCTCCAATCTATCCAATAGACCATCAAAGTGCAATGGTGTTCTGATGGGGTTAGAGCCATTGAACAAGTGACTAGCTTCAAACATGGCTTGCGCCAATTCGACCATTTTAGCACAAAGCTTTGTTCGCTCTATCTCTAGATCGGCTCTAGGGTAACATTTCTCATGATCTGTTACATTGGGCCCTTCTTGGATTCTGGCGTGATATGCCTTAAGCATCATGTCTAGATCTTCAGGAGTGGGATCGGCTAGGACTGATCCTACTCTGGGTGGTGGGTGGGTTAAGGGTGGTGTATTGAAAGGTTGGGGAATGGAAGAAAATGGATTGGCGGGTAAAGGGGAAGGTGGTGGAGGGGTGGTGTGAGAGTGGTTTTGAGATGCAAGTTCACTTATCTTTGTTTTGGTTTCTCTCAAGCTTTCTTCAAGTTCGCTCATTTTCTGTGACCATTGTCTTTTCATTCTCTCCTGGCTATCTCTCCATGCTCTTGTCCTTTTCTTGGTTATACTCTTTGTCTCACTAACCTCAGAACTCTTTTCCTGCCCTACTCCTTGAGTTTGCTGCCAGGCTTGGGCTCTAGTGACCACATGCACTGGGGCTATGGAAGTTATACTTCCCGTAGAGTCTACCACTAACCCAATGACATTGATAGGAGTGATTTTAGGCATGTTATTAGGGTTCTTTGGGCAATCTCGTAGGAGATGCTCTTTTTCGCAGTCTTGACAGAAACCCTGAATTGTCACTGGTTGGGGTTGTGTAGGGGCAGGCAGTGGACAATCACGTATAAGGTGATCTCCCTGACATCTGAAGCATGGTCCTCTAGGAAATGGGGTTCGTACCTGCCTAGGTTGAGGTCTAGAGTTGGGGTTTGTGTACATGACATTAGCATACTCAGGCTCCCCACTATTTTCACTTGGGTCCTCATAATAGTATGACTCGTTATGCTCAGGTGACTGCAAGTAGTAAGCCTGTGGGCTATCAATATATGTGGAGTCAAAACTATGGTCACTTGGATCATTGTCTGATAGCAATGGGGTGACTGGGACTATGGCTCTATTCGGATTTTCTTCAGCAGATGCATATTTCACTGGGATCACATTGGTTGGAGCAGGGGGTTGCTGCACTAGGACTGGTTGAGGTCTCTGCTGCCCTTGATAAGGTGGCTGATAAGGTTGTTGTGGCCTGCTGTATTGTTGTGTTGGGTATTGATTCTGGTATCTACCCTGTTGTGGATATGGCTGAGGGTAATTTTGCCTAACAGTTTGTTTGTTATATGGGCAGTCCTGTGCAGTGTGGTTGGTGTACCTTCGCTCTATGGTGCAGTACTGGCTACTAGGATTCACCTGGGGTTGGGCCATAATGGGACATACATTTGCCATATGGTCACCTCCACAAGTGTAGCACCGCTTAACTGGGGCAAATCTTGGAATTTGTTTGCTAGAGACACGTAGTTTTTGAGCTACCTTCTCTGCAAGTTCCTCAATGGATGTGGATTGACCAGATGTGAGGCTACTAGAGCTATCCGAATCCTTATAGATTTTTGATAGTTCTAACTCCTCACCTAGATTATCCTCAATGTCTATGCACATGCGCACGCACTCTTCTATGGTTCTGGGGTCCTTCAGATACACATATGACCTGAGCTTGGTGCTCAACAATCCATCTAAGAACAAAGCCACTTGATTGGCTGGTGTGGGGAGCTCAGGCATCGGGCACCTCTCTAGGTATTGCCTAAACCGTCTTCCTGCTAGTCTGACCGTCTCTTGAGGTGTTTGCTTGAAGCTATGAATTAGTGAGGAAGTGTTGTGCCTTATGCCGCTCTTAGAAAACTCAATGATAAATGCCTCTAGGAGCTGGTCTATGTTTCTGAAATGCCTCTCGTTCAGTGGTTGAAACCACGTAAGGGCAGTGTTCCTAAGGGTTAGACCAAAAGCATTATATTGTGTGAATAGGTCCTCTACCTGTTCAGCTTTCAAGACTTGCCTAAATTCTGCCACATGGTCATAAGGGTCTCCAGTGCCATCGAAGTAATTCTTCATGGACTTCACCAGTTGAGTTGTCCTCAGGGTCCTAGTGTGTTCTCTCGGCCTTGGCAAAGGAAAATCATGAGCATTTCTTTGGTTCCTTGGGTCTCTAAATCTCTCGGTTTCCTCTCTATCCGTCCCTGTTCTCCTTCTTTCTCTTCCCTGGGGGTTGGCAAAGCTTACTTCAGGTCTATCTCTACTTCTATCTCCTTGAGCTCCATGAGCTTGGGAGGTGCCAGCTCCTTGGTGACTGTAGGACATATTGGACTGTGGTTGGGGAAAAACAAATTCACCCTTCCATGTGTAGGCATGTCTGCCATGCTCGGTGACCACGAAGATCCTCTCTGATGTATTGTCTAGGTAGGTTACTTTGCTTGGGCTATCAGGGTCTTTAAACTCATAGATTGTGAGAGCACTTACTTCCTGAGGCTGGGCAGTTTTATACCTCCAAAAAGTTTCATCCGTTTCTCGGTTTAAAAGCAAATCTATGCTTTTATTATCCTGTGGAATCCACTCTGGAGTCATGATTCTGGTCAAGACGGATTTACCACGGGGAGTTCTTGGCTCTCTCTCTAAATTCCCTTGTTCTATATCACCCATGTTAGTCTCCGCAATCACATTTCCAAACTCATCTGTTTTATCAGGAAGAGTGGTGACTACATATATAGTCCCCTCTTTATCTAGGTATGCTCCATTCTCGAACTTGACTACCGGGTGTTCTAGTCCATGGGGTTGATCGGGGTTCTTAATCTGGACCACAGATCTTCTCAGGCCGTCTTCGTAGATGCGAGCACCTAGACGATTAGTCCTGATGTATTCCAATTGAGTCTTATAAGGTCCTTCTGGCTTTTCTAGATAAGCCACCCCTGAACTGCCTACAAGTCTCTCCATGTTATAGGACATCTCAAAATCACTTGTTTCTGATCGGGGAGTGTATGGGTAATCACTCAACTGCTGGGCCCAAGACCTAGCAGTGTGATTGACACTAGCTTCAGAAGATCTGAGGCTTTGTCTGTCTCGAGCTAAGTGTCTGCCTGACCTAAGGTTCATATGCCTGGTTTCTCTACCCCCTTGGTCCCAAGTACACTCTCGTTGCAGGTTAATTGGCACCAATCACTTTGTTCTTTTTAGTTGATTATTATGTTTATGATCTTGTCTGATATCACGTTGTCAGGAACACTTAAGTGAATTTCGCGCTTGATAATTGATCGATTCAAGTTTACTATTTTCCCCTTAGGGTTTTCGCACTTAAGTCCTACTTAATGCTTGCACTTGGTTGATTAGTTCTCTTAGACTTATTTCGTGCCTGACGCTGACCTAATTAATTACCACACCTAAGTCGTACTTAGCCTAGGCTAGGAATTGACAAAGGAGGGTTGAGAGAACTCCCAACCTCAATACTCTGGTTGCTCAGACTGCTACACCAGCCCAGGAAGCCTTCTCCCAAGCTTGGTACTCACCCTTGCTAGCTTGCCTTGGAATACCTTGAGTGCACGCAATGTTCTTGCAAAATTTCACAAGTTAATATAGCTCATTTACCACAATGAATTGAAAGACACACATCAACAATTATGGGCCCCCCTTGGAGTAACTCACTGTACCCCCAAAATCTTATGACCACCTAGCTCCACCTAAAGGTCAACTTAAAAGTACATGTTCTAAAACTCCACGTATGATTCTTACAAAAACCAGTCGAGGTCCACGTAGGATTCTCAACAAGCTTTCCAACGAGACCAAATCTCATCAATCGGAGTTCGTATGGTGAAGTTATGACCAATCAGGCACTTAGGGGTCAAAACAGGCTCTCAGGGTTCAGGAGATTTGTCCCTGGTTTCTAGGTCTTTTGCCCACTCCTAAGGCTCTAATGTTATCCCAATGTGTCCAAAATTAAGCCCACATATACCTCAATTCACTCAATTAATTCACTCTAAAATTCCATGCGTTAAGCCCATGTATCGCGATAGGTCGGGTCGAAGTGTCGCGATAGGTCTGGGTGTCGCGATAGGTCAGGGTGTCGTGATAAGTCGAGGTGTCGCGATAGGTCGGTGTGTCGCGATACTCCGAGGTGTCGCGATAAGTCGTGGGTATCGCGATACTTCGAGGTGTCGCGATACCTGAGGGTGTCACGATAGGTGGGGTCGGTGTGTCGTGATACTTCGAGGTGTCGCGATAAGTCGTGGGTATCGCGATACTTCGAAGTGTCGCGATAGGTCGGGTTATGGTGAATTTTGCTGTTCTGTCTAGTGATCCTAGGAGCTCTGGGCCTGCGCAGTGTCGTGGTGCACTCAGAATCGTGATCGGGTGAAGTTTCCGGAGTGTCGCGATAGCTCGAGCTCGACGCCTCGGGGCTTGCGCAGACAAAAATCCGTACCTGCTGAGCTTGCTGGAGATGATGATGGAGCTGAAGCCTGCAAGAAACATACAAAAAACACACACAAACAAGGACACACACTCGCTCTCTCTCAAACTCGCACAAAGCAAATGAGGGAAATGATTTGGAAGTGGGAATATAAGGTGGTGAAGAAGATGAAGATGGAGATGAAGTTGGAGATGGAGATGGAAAAAAATCAGAAATTTACCTACTTCTTACCATTCCAATGCGTCCTATCTACGCCTTACCATCACACGCTCGTCCTCAAAGCTCAATCCCCGGGAACGGCGCCAAAATTTGGTGTAGCTCAGTGATGAGTAGCACCTCCTTTAATGTCAATCCGGGAAGACATGAGGATGGTATGAAGACCTCAAGCAAGTGAAGGCACAAATGTGTGAGTGAGAAGCACACCAACATGCACACACATACACACACGCGCACACACAGCAAGAACAAAGAGAGTAGGACAATGGAATCACTTTTATTATCACCAAGTTCTCATACAAACTCAAAACTACAAGAAGCTAGCCCCCAAAAATGAGCTCTCTAGCTCTATTTATAGTTTTTGACTAGCTTTGGCCCTGTCCAGACCTAGTGTCTGGCCTAGTTAAAAATTAGGTTCCAGGGCTTATTTGAGGACTCAAACGAGATCTAAAAAATATGAAAATTGGCAGGCAACTACTTCTAAGGCTCCCCAAGCTCGAGGAATCCTCAGCTTGCACAAAATGGAGCTACAAAAAGATGAACCGGTATTTACAATGGTTGTTAGTGATGAGAATCACTTTTTAAAATGATGTAATGATTGGAAAAAATGATGGGTTGCCTCAGTGCTAGATCTGCATGTATGCTCGTACTTGCTTCATCTGCCAACACTCTCCATATGCTGCCAACAATTAGCTTTTGCCACATGTGAAGCAATGTGGATTAAAAAGCTTTTGGCTGATCTTGGAGTGCAAGTTGGAACCATCCCTATATACGGTGATAACATGTCAAGTATTTACTTGGCAAGAAATCCTATGTTTCATTCAAGGAGCAAGCACATAGAGGTCCACTACCACTATGTAAGGGAGAAGGTGTTGAGCAAAGATGTGGAGGTAAAGTTCATCAGAACCAAAGAGCAGGTTGCAGATATGTTTACAAAGTTCTTGGATGCTTCTAAACTCAAAGGTTTCAAGGATGCGATATATTTGAAGGACATGGATGAAGATAACTCCCAAATGAGCTTGAGGGGGAGTGTTGAAGATAAATGTACAAGCTCATTTTCATATGAGCCATGCTTGGATAAATCTACCAACTATAAAGATAAAGAAAAAAGTGGAGGAAAAAAGGAAAAAATAATAAAAGAAAAAGTCTAGTCAAAATTCATGATGAGTAAGAGATACAATATCTTGCCTTGTAGTTAGTAGCATGTAGTGGAGAAAGTGGTGAGTTAAGAAGGAGGCACAAACTTCTTCACATGCTCATTGGTTATAAAAGTGAAGTGGGAGCACATTCAAAACAAGGAGAGAAAGAGGCAAGAGCTCCCAATAGTCAGATCTGGCCATTTTGTCATTTTGGCTTCCCTTAGACTCCTTTCAGCCGCACGTTAGTTTGTACACAGCTCTGTTGCAGAGCTCATATCTCCGTGCATATGTAACCATTTTGTGCGTTTAAACATTCATTGGAAAGCTTATCTTGTGTAGTTTCTTCATATCAAATATCTCTTTGAAAGTTTATGTAGTTTGTGAGATATCAGTGAAAGAGTGAAGTCCAGTTTTTCAGTATACCTGTGTAGATAGGTAGTCTATTTTGGTCGGTTCAGTTTCCCAACCAAAACATATCCAAATTTCATGATTTTTGTCTTCTTGGAAAGCTCTTGGAATCTACTTTCACTGTCTTAGATATCTCATTCAGATCGTTCATATTCTGTGAGATATCTATCATAGAGTAAAGTCCAGTTTTACTGTGTACTTATGTGTGCAGGTGGTCTATCTTGATGAGTTGAGTTTCCTGATCAAAACTCATCCAAATTACTTGATTTTTTAGCTTGTTGGAAACCTATTTGTGTCTACTTTCTCTATACCAAATATCTTGCTCAAAGGCTATATATTCAGAGAGCTATCAGTCCGAGAGTGAAGCTCAGTTCTTCAGCATACCTATGTGGACAGGTAGTTCATCTTTGACAGTTGTGTTTCCTAATAAAAAATTGTCCAAATTAAGTCATTTACAGCTTGTTAGAAAGCCCTCTTTGTCTACTTTGATTGGCTAAAGTCTCAAGTCCATTTGAGTTTTGTATTGAGAGCAGCAAGCTATCTAAGGTGCAGATGTTTGTCCAAGTGCTGGACATACAAGGGTTCACTACACACTTCCGTTGCGCATAGGAGAACTCATTCTCCACATTAGGCACTAGGAGAAAGTTAAATATTAAATTTTCTTGATGACCAAGAAAATTTAATTACTTGCAAACCTTTGTGATGTATGATGAATCTAAGTCCCGGATATCCTTAGGGAGTCATGAAGATAAGCTTATAATGATTATTCTAAGTATAGGTGATATTTATAAAGTCATGAGGATAAGCTTTAGTTGATTAGTTACGTAATTTATGTAACTTCTCAAGCATCCCAAGATTGGATGATAACTTCAGCTATATTTTCAAGTTCCATGAGCACTCTTCGATTCCATGGAACTTAACAACCAAATCGATGAACTTAAGTACAAATTGAACTTTGAAGTTCAATAGATTTGTGTTTTGTTCATGATTTTGCATCTCTTGTAATGATGCATAGGGCCATGAAAACATGGAAACTTTGGAAGCACTCTTCTATTTAGAATTTTTTGAAAGTTCTAAGAAGTTTCTTTATTCGTATCTCACGATGAAACCTCGGTAAGTGACTTTTAGGAATTGAGATATTTCCTAAAAGAGAAACACTAAAATGGAATAGTCAAGCCTTCTATTTCACATGTGAGATCATTCTCCTACCATGTTCAAGATGAAATTATTTTTGGGAAGGTAGATGTTTCACTAGTTTGTACTTTGTCCAGTTCATCCAAGTGCAAAATGAGATAGTGTTTTGAATTATTTGGGCAGGGACGCCACCACAGAGATGAGACATGTTCTTCCAGTCTTAGAACATGACCATGTTCTTCCAGTTTTAGAACATGAGGCTCAGGGGTTGCCTACAGTATGTATATAGCTCTATTTTCGAGGACGAAAATATTTTCCAAGGGGGGAAGAATGTAATAAAGTAAGTCTATGATCCAAGGGTCTGGCCGGTTCAGATAGATCTGAAATCGGACACCGTTTGGTCATCCGTGTGTATGACCAAAGATCTCGAGTTTAGACTTACTAGGAGGTCTTGTGCTCTTGTGAACAAGTGATCCACTGAGCTTAGTGGTTAAGTCTCAAGGATGTGAAGGAGGAGGTCTTGGGTTCAATCCCCATGGGGAACATGGGGAGAGTATTTTGCCCAAAGAGATCTAGAGCCTTCTAGAAGCATCCACTTGAGTTAACTTGAGTCATGGCTGGCTAGTATCCACTTGCCCAAGAAGGTAGTTCCCTAGAGAGAGCTATATATAGAGGTATTTGGTTGGGAGGAGAGTCATCTCTCTAGCAAGTGGTGGTCGTAATCCTTGTTCTCTTGCATGTGTGTGTATGCATGTGTTTGTATAGTGTGTTTGTGTGTGTATATGTGCATATGTATGTATGCATGTGTGTGTATGTATGTGCGTGTAAGCATATGTGTGTATGCATGTGTATGTATGCATGTGAGTGTATGTGTGTGTGTCTATGTGTATGTATGTATATGTGCAAGTATCTATATATGTATGTGTATGTGTGTGTAAAGCTTATGGGATGAGCTTATTTAGGGACTCAAAGCTCTTTGTGTCCATGCAAAAAAGGGTAAAATCCTATGTCTCCATATCTTAATGATTCACCTTGCATTTATCGCATCTTGCTCTTCACCTCTTTCCTTTCCTGTTTCCTATTCTTCTTGCTCAATTCAAAGTTGAGGTCGTATATGTGTAGATGATGACCCTTCTATACATGCAAGCCATGGATCTTCTCCCCTTTTCGATGCAGAAGGGTGCAACATTATGGAGCTCTTATATTGCATGGCGTAGGCAGCAAATATCCCACATGAAACTTTTTCAATTATTGTGCAGCCTATATATAGCACCTTGCATGCATATGCCTCTATGAAATAAGAAGAAGAGAGGGAGAGGGTTAGTCGATAGTTTCCTCATTTGTATGTGGTTGAGGGGCATGTGGGGGCCTAATTCTCAAGGCTCCTTGATGCTCCCTTGGTGATGCGTGCTTGCAATGGAGGTTGGGGAAGGGGGGGGGGTGGGAGCTTTTGTTTCTCTCTACTCTAGGTGAAGAATAAGATGATGTCCCCTAGTTCAAGGTGGATCTACATACTAATGTAGATAAAATCCTTTGCATGATGATATCCATGTGAGGTGAAAAACTAGAATCCACCCCATCGCAATCATGTACATTTTAGGTATATTTCTCATAAATTTTGCTATCGTATACATGGATAGACCCTTTTTAGATATGGTTAACCACCTCAAGTAGCCCTAACCAATACTTTACAATGGATTGCCCCAATGTCTAATAACTCCCATCTCTATGAGATTACTTGTTATAAAGTAAATGTGTGTCTGTTTGGTATAGATGAATTCCAACATCATTCGGTCGATCTTGTGCAGGCCCAAAGGTTTGAAGGTGTACTTAGGTATAGGTTCACATGCTCTTAAAGCCAAGTAATGTGGTATGGCCTAGTGATTACATCCAAGTAATCTGGTATGGCCTAGTGATTGCATTGTTTGAGCTTATGGTGGAAAGTCTTTGGTTTAAGTCCTGCAAGGAGTAGGGTGAGTTGAGTATATTTTACCCAAACGCAAGCCCAAGCTTCTAAAAGGTTCTAATTCGAATTAATTGGGACACCCGCAACACATGTAATTACATGGGCAACACATGAACAATATCAACTTTTCAAAATAGACAGAGGTCTTGGAGAGAGCTATATATAAAAGCATAAGGTTAAAAGAAAAATCATCCCTCTTGTAGGTGATGGTAGTAATCCTAGTCCTTCATCACAATACTTCCTTTGTTCTTGGCAATATAAAAAGACTTTGCCTGGTGATCTTGTGATGACTAATATCCGAAGCATCATTCTCCTTGCCACGACTATTGCAATCATAATACCATTTGTGGCATGGAGAACTTGGCAATTACTAACCTTAATATTCTTAGGGTGGGTTCATATGATATTTCACCATTTAGAAATGCAAAGTGTGTCGCCACTCTATGTGAACCCACCTTATTCATATGTTTCATTCACGTGCACTTATTGAAAGATCTTTCTTATAAACTTCTACTTCCTTTAATTTGTGCGTATATATTGATAATATTTCAATGTGCACTTATCATTGAAAAAAACATTTTCTTACGGAAAATAAGTCAATTTTTCAAAGTGTGTGGTGTAATGATTAACACGTTGAGCCCCTTGAGTAAAAGTACAAAGCTCAATACCAATCTTATATTAATCCTTGATCGTGAAAAAGAAAAAAATTCTCTAACTCTACGTGTCAATCTTTTAAACTTCAAATACTTGATAAATTTCAAGCAAACTTGGAAAAAAAAGTAAAACATTTTTAAAGGAAGTTAACGAGGCGCTTAGTTTCGAGCTTTAACTTTGAAAGTACGATTGTGCACAAGAATGGACTTTGATAAAGCTCTTAAACCAGAGGTTTAGACTTCAACTCTCAAGCTGTACATGTTATACCTTTGATCATTTTAAACCAATTATAACCCAGCCTATCAATTGTAATCCAATCTAACCTCTGCTTTATAAGATATAGCCGATTCTATGGATACTATACCCATTCAATTGTACAATTGTAATTTCAAAGTTAAAGCTGAAACAATAGATGTTTGCAAAACCTCCTTAAAAAAAAAAAGACTAAAAAATTAGTGTGACTTATCATTGCGAATACTAAATGTTTGTGGAGAAGTGGAACATTAAAAATAAAAATTAAAAGATGATTTTAAATGTTTGTGGAAAAGTAGAACATAAAAAAATAAAAATTAAAGATGATTTTTAAGGTTGCAACGTGCAAGTGGAAAGAGTGTTTTTTTTAATATATTTTTTTTTTTAATAAAAAGAAGTTTGGTCTGGGTGTATTCTCCCCGACTTTAATTAAAATAAAGGAGAAAAGTTACAAGTGAATGGGACTAGTGCCCATGAGACCCCCCAGATCCCACAATGCAGGGGACAAGTTCGATAAGCTAGAGGGCATTACAAATGAGGCGGATAAAATTATCATCTCCTTGATGCAGGACCCATTTGGGTTTCAGCTTGTTATCTTCGAGGAGATAAATACAGTGGCACCTAAATGGTGGAGATCTCTTATCTCAGGATATTCTTTTACCTAGAAGAAACAAGGATTTCTCAATCGACCATTCCTTTGGAGTTTGGCCAAAATTGATAGCACATCGCTCCCTCCAAATCTTCCAAAGAGTCTCACCCCTGATGGCATTCCATAGCCTTGATGAGCAGCCAACCGCCTCACCCAACAACGCCGAACGGACTTTTTGATCTCAATTAGGGGGTGCCAAATAGACATGAACTTTAGTTCCCATCGAAGTTTGGTCCAAGAAAGGCACCACATCTTGTTAAGAGTGTGATGAACATCTAAGTTTTCTTTCAAGTTGTGGATTCTCGATAGTTTCTTGCCATTGCTCCGTTTGAGGCCCTCTAGGCAAGGAAGATCCTGTCCGCAGAGAAGGCTAGTATTTGAGCGGTCCCATGCTAAACACCTACCTTGAAGAAGAGTCCATTCCCCGAGGGTAACTTTATGTCTCGGGTCTAAATCTTCGAACCTGATCCACTGGCCGGTCTCTTGTTTTCAGAGCTCTTTTCACTGCGTGAACCCCTTGTTTCATAACCGCTTAGCAATTTGGAGGTTCCAGGGTTCCACCCCCCTAATGCCGCTGATCGGGAACTAGATAGAGTCATTTTGTCTAATCCCGGCCGCCCACTTCCACTCATCACTGATTCTGATGAATTGTTTGGCCTTGTTCCAACTCTTCCATAAGGAATACACGAGGCTAGAGCCTTTAGGGAACACCGGGTGGGGGGAGAACAAAAGAGTGAGGATCCCTATGTCCTTCCAACCAGGATGGCCAACTAAGGTAAGGTCTTTCATGTTTCTGAAGATCAATTTAGCCCAAGAGGATTCACTATTGCTCCAAGCCTTGATAAACCACTTTGCCGCCAACTTGTCAGCCAACCCAACAATATCCAAAATGCCCAAGCCCCCCGAGCCTTTCGAGCTAATGCAAGTTTCCCATTTGATTTTGGGAATCCCCCTCCTACAACCTCCCCCTCAATAAGTGAAAGCACAACTAAAGCTTTTTTTTTTTTTTTAAATAAAAGGAAGTTCGGCCTTAGCCTATTCTCCCGGACTTTAATTAAAATAAAGAAGAAAGTTACAAGTGAATGGGACTAGTGCCCATGGGACCCCCCAAATCCCACAATGCAGGGGAGGAGTACAGCAAGCTAGAGGGCATTACAAATGAGGCGGATAAATTTATCATCTCCCTCATGTGGGACCCATTTGAGTTTCAACTTGTTGTTTTCTAGGAGATAAATACAATGATGTCTAAACGGTGGGGATCTCTTATCTCGAGAGATTCTTTTACCTAGAAGAAACAAGGATTTCTCGATCGACCATTCCTTAGGGTTTGGCCAAAATTGACTGCACATCGCTCCCTCCAAATCTTCCAAAGAGTCTCACCTCTGATGGCATTCGAGAGTCTTGCTGAGCAGCCAACCGCCTCGCCCAATAGCGCTTGTTGCCAATTGATTTGGTTCTTAAGTCTCAATACCTGTGTCACATGATGCCAAATAACCTGGGACTTGGGGCAATCGAAGAACAAGTGAACTAAATCTTCGATGCATCGATGGCACCGCTTGCACCATGGTGGCACACCACAAATTTTGTTAGCCCTTGCATTGGACCAGATACCTTTATGTAAGATCTGCCACATGAGAACGGACTTTTTGATCTCCATTAGGGGGTGCCAAATAGACATGAACTTTAGCTCCCATCGAAGTTTGGTCCAAGAAAGGCACCACCTCTTGTTAAGAGAGTGATGGACATCTAAGTTCTCTTTGAAGTTGGGGATTGTGGCAAGTTTCTTACCGTTGCTCCTGACCACAGAGAAGGTGGGTAGTTGTGCTTAAAAAAGAAGACCACAAGCACAACTAAAGCTTGCTTCACACTGCGTGCTAGCACACAATTGTTGCACGTACACCACCATGGCTCTCTCTTCACACTATTCACACTAAGTGGAATTCCACATATTTTTCGAAGTCACGTCATAGAAACAATTCGCTTATTGTTGTTCTGACTTCTCTTACGGCCCCAGCCGCAATGTCCACACCCCCAACAGCAATACCCAGATCCAACGTAAAGTTTTGAACTGCGTTCCATAGTACGTGTAAATAAACAACCGGAGGATTCCTCAGGAGTCACAATCTCCGTTAAAACCCGGAGGACCACTCACAAATTCACAATCTCCATGTTCCACGCCGAATACTGTTCTTTTCTCTCCTCGTTCCGGAGGACGACTAACAAATTCACAAGCCGAATACTGTTCTTTTCTCACCTTTCCGGAGGACGACTCACAAATTCACAATCTCCATGTTCCAGGCCGAATACTGTTCTTTTCTCTCCTCGTTCGGGAGCCTCAGTCTGAACTCCAACCAATCCACGTACGGCACGGGGACATTCAAGCACGTCTGCACAACCAATCTACGGCGCAGGGACAGTCAAGCACGTTCATCACTCAAGCAAGCAGCGGAGTAATAAAACCTGTCCGTGGAAGATGAGAAACCGCTAAAGCAGCCGAGCCACTTTACCTGAAATGAAACTGTCCGTGGAAGATGAGAAGCTCGTACAGGCAGTAGTAAAAGACTTCGTGGCAGGAGGGGTATCAGGTGCCATCTCCACGGTGCTTTTCCAGCCATTCGATGTTGTGAAGACCTACATGCAGGGCTCCAAGCAATGGCCACCTCCTGGAATCCGTGATTCCATTCGGCACATTTTTGCGTGCCAGGGCGTGACTGGTCTGTGGGCTGGAACAACTCCTGCTATCATTCGAGTGGGCCTTGGATCTGGCCTCTACTTCGCCATGCTAAATCCTATTCTATCATTTCTCTCTGTTGGAAATTTCACCTCCTCTTCAACGACTGAAAATCTGCACAAGCAGCTTCCTGTATATATTGTTCTAGCTGCCGGTGCCTTTACCAGGTGTGCCACCACAGCCGTAGTTTCCCCCATCACGGTGCTGAAAACCCGCATGGAGGTAAGGGTTTCCTTGTCACTGTGCAGTGATCGAGCATGGAATTTTCTTTCGGTACATGATTACGAAGTTCAAAGGCGCAATACTAAGTCAATGTTGTTCGTTCATTCCGCACATCATTATGCAAGCTAATATTTGCAGGTACTTGATGAAAAAAGTATATATTGAGCTTTTTGGCTACACTATGCATGTACGCCTGTAGTGATTTTAAGTTTTGGGGAAGTGGCACAACTATATTTTAGATAGATTGTTTGTAGAATTCTTCCCTATCATGTCTAAAGTAACTTCTCTATCGGATGTACCGATCATCTGCGGATTGCAGGAAATTGCAGTACCAAACAGTATCGGGGATAAGTTATCCGAATGTATTGAAGGCTATTGAGCACATCAGTCGCACAGAGGGACTGAAAGGTGAGAAATCAGTTTCTTTCTCACACTTGTTGTTTATTGGCTAAGGAAAAGAAAACAATACGTTTCTTTTATGCAGGTTTATATAGTGGTTTGCTTCCGACAATCTTGAGGGATGCTCCTTATTCGGGTTTATACCTGCTTTTGTACAGTACCACACAAAGAACTATTTCAGGTTCTCTCTCTCTCTATCTCTATCTGTTTCTCTCCCTCTTTCTCTTTCTCTCTATTGTTCCCCCTCCTCCCTCTCCTCTCCCCAACAGAAAAGCCAGAACAAGAAAAGAACATGAGTCTCCATTTCGTGTGGAAATTGAGAATTTGAGGAAACGTTATTATATTA
This sequence comes from Ceratopteris richardii, assembly GCA_020310875.1. NCBI lineage: Eukaryota > Viridiplantae > Streptophyta > Polypodiopsida > Polypodiales > Pteridaceae > Ceratopteris > Ceratopteris richardii. Next base: position 249,322,361 of record CM035406.1, read on the forward strand.
TTAGCTTGACAAGATGTGGTGATAATCATTACATATGATTATTGGAAAGATCTTTCTTATGAGATTACCTCCTCATTTTTTGCTTACACATTGATAATATTTCAAGGCCCCTGTAGACTATTGTCCTTTATTCATGCTTTCAACTATTGAGCTTCGACATGTCTCAAACAATAACTTCTTCGCTCTTTCATGTCCGTTGATAATAATGGCCACTTCAATCATATCCAATGATCAAAATTTTTAAGATATTGGATGGAAAGTGCCTTCTATGATTGAGCAATACCATTCATTTCAACAATTTCTCATATTTTTTACATATCCATCCAATAGTTTGATTTCATGGGAGTAACTTGAATTTGCACGTTAAATTACTTTTCTTTACTAAACACTCCATGTTTATACTATGACGTCTAAAAACATACCATTATCTAAAAATCATACCATATCTTGTTGTATGATGACCATATTTTTAAAAAATGTGATCAAATCGTTTCTCCTTTGGTACCATGATTGGATATCAGATGAGCTCTTATTTAGCTACCAATTCACACCCTTTTAGATTGTGTTACCATTTTGGTACTTTTTTATCACTTTTATTCACATCTCTTTCTATTTAATACTTAAGATTCCATGGCACATCAAATGGAGTTTTATTACGGGGATGGTGTCTAGGGTGTAGTGGGGACGCGTCCCTGGGATGGCACTAAAAAATGTTGATTTTTTCAAAATAATCATATGAAAGTCATGTAGAATGAATTTGCTAACATATTAATTGACCAATAACAAAAAATCATAAAAAAAAAGATGTTTTTTAAGTATAAGCAATGCACATGTATGAAGGACGTTGATATTTGAGACTTGAGTTTCACATTCAAATTTTAGAACTATTGCAAAAGTGACAAGTGACAAGTCATATGTATTTCATCATGTCAAAAACGGTGTATACATCGTGGTCATCGTATCAAAAAAATTTTACATCATGATTGCAAAAAGATTTTACTTCATACCATTGATAGACAAAAAGACTAGTAACCAGTAACTACGTGTGACTAGCCGAAAACATAAATGTAGAGATGACAACATGAATACAATCTCTATGACACTTGCCCACTCTCCCGCAAGTACATGAGGTGTCTTCCCTGTCTCTGATGCAGCATGTGACAAGATGAATTACATCTCCCCAATAGAATAAGCCACCACTCCATGGATAGAGCATCGTTGAACCTTCTTCTCTTCTCCAATAAAGTGGTGCGTAAGCTCTCCGAAGATGGAGGCACAGAATGTGCTCCATAGTTACCTATCTTTTTTACCATGTCTTTGAAGTATGGTGATCTATAGTAAAACAAATAAGATTTATAAGTAATCAATTATGGCATATGGATGTGAATTTTAAACTTTGAAGTTTAAAACAAAATAATAGAATCACGATAGGATTTTTACCGAGCCGCGTTGAAAGCTATGCGGTCATGGTAGAAAAACAATGTCACTGTCGTGTCCACCTTCTCCTTCAATATGGGATTCCAATTTTCATGGAGTGTTTGTTGACGGGATTGACGTACATATGGCATTCTCGATGATGCGGAAGAGGGTGTAGAACTAGGAGAAGGAGTAGGAGGAGCATGAATCGGAGCCGATGAAGATGATGCTCTTGAAGTGGATTGCATAGAAGCCCTCACAAACGATGCCCGGTTGATTCCTGCTTGCGAGGCACGGCGAGCATGAATTTAGGCATCACCAATAGCAAGCTTGTTGAGTAATTCTTGCTTCTTCTCCAAAGTGCTTGCGGAACAACATCTTACTTCATGTCCTCATTCATGAAGTAAGTGTGCACGCACCTTGTTTGCTCCACCAACTAGTTTGTAGCCACATAATGAGAGACTCCACCTCTTCGCACCACGTCCATTTGTTTGTAGCATGCCTCCTCTTGGTGCTTGTAGCGTACACTTACTTTTGTGAGTGTTCTTGCTGCCAGCTGCACTGTCACTCTCATGCACTCTCTAAGCATGTTTTTATGGTATGTAAGCAACTGATTTTTTGTATCAGACCTATCTATTTGTTGTAGCAGGTTATTTCCAACCATCTATTTTTATGGTCTGGTGCTGCTTTATCACTCTCATACACACACTAAGTATGTTTTATGGTATGTAACCAACTGATGTTCTGTATCAGACCTATCTATTTGTTGTAGCATGTTATTTCCAACCATCTATTTCAAGAAGAGCAAGTGTTCGCAGCTGTCAACATCAGAAATACAACATCACTTGTTGTTTTTCTCACTTACACACAATACATAGGCTGTATATTCCTTATTGAGCCTATCATACTTTACTTTCTATATATGCACACTACCATTTCTTACAACTTTCGACACTTCTCTCTTAACTTTTATATCTAGAACTAGTCTATATTCAGCCCATTACATTTTTATGTATATACACACATTGTAGGTTGTCATTCCATCTAGTTCTAATTTTTAGGAGTAGAGCTTTCTACCCGTTTCACATCTTTCGTCTCTTATCTAGTGTCCATCTTCTCTCACCTATCTTATTTGGTTCTAGTAGTATACGTGCTTGGTTCCTAATGTGTGGAAGATCTTGTGAACATGGGAGGGTCTACTTGCATTCAACATTTGGTGTCAGAGCTTATTATACATATATATTACTTGTTCTCAAGATGAGTGATTTAGAGATAGATTGGAACAAGAGGATAAACTTGATGGAATGTCTAAATGTTATGTGGGAATTCATGATGCTGAATCTGTTAATGTCCAAGGACTTGTGGAATATTGTTAACATCAAGTATCCAAGAGCAAGATAGAGAGGATGTTTGGTCTTGGCTCTTCTTCCAAAAGACTTACTATTCCAATTTCAGCCCAACAAATTGAGGAAGAAGAAGAGGTCCATCTATAGACAAGGACATAGAAAATCGTCAATATTTTGAATAGTTGTGAAGATGGCATTCAATAGATGTGAAATGGTGTTGCAAAGATGAAAAATCATATACTTGTAGAAGGGCACTTAGCATGTTATCTTCAAAGAAGCTTTCTTGTAAATTTTGATTTGAAGCTATTCATACAGCGAACCACATTCTAAATTGGCATCTACAAAAGCTTTGAAGGTACTCACATGTTATGAAAACTTATTTTGATAAGAAACCCAATGTGGACCATTTTAGGGTATTTGGTTCTCTGTTCACATTGAATAGAAGGATTGTGATAAGCTTGATGAAAAAACAATCAAAGCTGTTTTTATTGGTTACGGTATAGAAAGCAAAGGTTGCAGGTTCTATATACGAGATACATGTGAAATTTTGCTCTCACGTAATATATATATGGCTGAAAATCAAATTTATGATAAAATTCAGAAATTTCGAATTTCATAAAATCAGAAAATTATTCATTTTTTGAAAGAAATTTGGACTCTTATATTAAATTGAACAAGGAAAGAATTCAAACCCTTCAAACTTCTCATCTTGGATTTGAATTTCAACCTCAACCTTCACCATCTTCTCTTCCCTTTGAGCCTAAGGGATTCCTCTTACTCATCCATTACTTTAAGGTTAACTCTACACTTTCTTTGAATAGGTCCAAAACAACAAAATATTGATGCTTATGAACTTTAGAAGGTAGTTATCTTCATGGTTCTTCTTGATTTCTTTTATTTTTTTTCTTAACCCCTTAAGTTAAAATCAGACTTACTTTTATTAACATGTGTAACAAACTTTTTTAATACATACATTGCCTATGCCATGATGGTGCACCTACGGATGACGATGAAATAACTGGTGAATTGTGGATGTGCATGTGCATCCAGCCATGTTCGTCTCCTCTAATGCACTCGTTCTCTTGCCCAAATAGTTACAACTAGTCGAGGTTCGAGATAGGAAGCATTCACCTTCTCGTAAAAACTACAACCAAATGGTTGAGGTAGGTCCTACTCACCTTCTCAATTTACGAAATACAATGAATATGGTTCCTCTTTGGGTGAACCCAATACAAGAATAATGTGCACTTGCAAATTGCGCAACCTGAAAATCTATGCTAAAATCTAATACTATGATTCAAACTAGTGCATTCAGGAAGCTTCAAGGCCGTGAAAATCAGCCATGTACTTCCTCACCAATAATACCAATAATGTTAATACCAATAATAATACCAATAATAATACTAAAATTTGAAAGTGAAATAATACCAATAAGATCTCAAAAGAAGTCTCCAACTTCATTTTTGCAACTGCAAGAGATGATTGTTGAGATTTTTTTTTTGCCTAGGCCTGCTTAATCTTTTGCATTTCCAATGATCTTTATATCATTGGAAAGCTTATAAAAAGAGCTATTTAGGAAGCTAAAAATTATAAAAAAATGGACGTTTGAATAAGGAGCAACAGATGTCCGAACGGCAAAGTTGATTAGTTGCCAAGTCATCACGAGCTGGAAATAGTGTTTGAAGTGGCTATTTTGGATTCTTTCCAAAGAAGTTTGGAGATATATTCTCTCTATTTTATTTTTGAGTTTTCTTTATTATTGATTATGTTTTTATTTGTATTTATTTTTTTTATTTCAATTAAAATCCTATCATTTGGTGCAATCTAATGGTTGTCATTGTTGCTCCAGTTTTTTTATACATCTGTGTGTGTCTCTAATTTTTAATTCATAAGTTCAGATAAATCTGAACTTATAAAAATATGTATAATCCAAAGGATAAGGTTGAGTCCTCAGAGCCCAAGGGACTCCCCATTTTTCCCCCTCACATTTCAGACATTAGGAGCGAAAAAAATAAAATAACTTCATTTCTCACCTTGGAGTAATCAAGTCCCAGTATATTTTCATTAATACATGATTTGAGACATCTGCCATGATTTGTATTTCCAACTGTTTATGGGAAGGATAAACTCTTTTTGCAGATTCTAGAATGCAGATGTTTTTAGGCTTCCGTGCTTCATGCTAGAAGGTTGAAATTCATATATGTGCATGCTATGAAAGGATGTGTCATCAAACCTAATCAAATCGACTAAACTTTGATGCTCCCTGCATTTTTCCGAATGTTCATTCCTACAGAATTGCAGGATGTGAATGGTACTGCTCAAATGCAAGTGAATTTCCTCGCTGGTAAATGTGCTTTTGTACTTTGTCATGCTTCTTTCTAATGCCAGACGTTTGTATCATTATACATTTGATATTTTCAGGAGCTGTTTCCGGAGCAACTGCTACTATTGTGACTCACCCCCCTGATGTGGTGAGTCAAGCTCTTTAATTCTTGTAATATTCTTGTGTAACTGAATGAAAAAACAATCTCAGATGGTGATAGTTTGCAAAGCGATATTTGGTATGGAAACTGTCGCACTGTTTTCTGATGCTGTTTCTGAGGCCTTAAGGCAATCTGATATTGGCATTGAATAATGTGCTTATGGGAGATCCCAATGTAAGTTATTACATTCATCCTTTCTGGTGCACGTTTTTTCTCAACTTTAAGGATATGTAGGCAAAGATAGCAGCGTCAAGGCTCTTGGAGTTAGTTATTTGCCATTCCATGTACATAATGGACATGTGGCCATGCTGTGGATGCTAGCTATTCATGATGCATTTGTGATGTTTACATGGCCACGTAGAGCTCCTGTTGAGCTTAACACCTCATAATAATCTGAGTTGAACACCATTGCCTTTCACCACATCTTTCAAATGGATATAGCTTTTCTTTTTTTACCTTAAATTAAATATTGCCTCTGCTGAGCTTCAAAATGTGAAGGAGACAAAACCATGCTATTGGAGTGTAAACTGATTGATGATCAAGCAGGTCTGTGTGATTGGCAGGGCAGCTTCCTCTACAAGGCTGTAAAAAATTTTCCTTTGAAGTTGAATTCAGAGAGGCGATATTTAAAGTTTTAACAGGATTGAAATAATTCTTACTTGATTCTTACTGGTAGATCTAGCGTAGTTGGAGAGATCAGAAATACTAGGCCAGCCCTGTGATATCTCAAATACTCAAGCTTGCATGTGACTGGGAAATTTTGGCGATAATCTGATCTTGTTATTGCTACACCCACGGGCCACAACGTTGGAATGCTTCTATCTTCTATGACATGCTCGCACTTAAATGCTTGGAAAGAGCTCCAGATTTCGTGAAAATTAGAGCAATGGTTTAGGATGATGGAGAGCGGCAAGATATGCAGCCCATAAAAAGCCTTGGAAAGGATACGATCAAGGATCAAGGCATAATTTTGTTAAAGCATTATAGTCATGTGGAAACATGTGCACTTGTTCAGATTCAGTCCTCAAAGCATGAAACTAGTATGTGTACTTTATCATACTAGTGAAACTTGGTATATGTATGCTTACACATATGATACACAGCATAGTTTTTCCATTTGCAAATCACACTTCCTTCTTACATGGTTGGAACTGAAAAGAGTGAAAAAGAAAAAAGGGACTTCATATGATATCGGATGTCACACCATAAAACATATAAGTATATAATATATGTTGATTTTGCTAAGTTTATGTTCACATTAGGATGAAGAACATGAATTGAGGCATTATATGCATGAAATTATCTTTGATTTACAGCTATAAGACATTTTGGACAGTTAACAGGCATAACAAACTAGTGAAATTCAGTCTTTGGATGAGGAAAACATGCATGCCAAAGTTTTGCACCTTAGATGGCCTGCAAATTGTGAACTTCACATGCATTATCATCGACAGATTTGCCATGAGATAAGTGGCAAAATTCAATAATAAACCTTCAACTTTATATATATTTAGAGACTCTTGTTATTTTTAAAGGACTATTGAAGAACATCAATGCAAGAAAGTTGAATGTGGTAAATTGCAAGTAATAAGTATAAAATGATCCACAAGCACCAATAATAAGTTCTCAACTCTAGATGCATGCAAATGCTTTTAGATGAATGTAAAGATTGTTGATGTATATATTTTACTTCACACACTTGTTGAGGATAAAGGGAGTAAGGAGTCTCTTATTTGCACATGTATGCATATTTTAACTCTTTCCTCCTTGGGAACTTCTCAATGACTTTAACGATTGCCGAGATACAAGAATTATAGTTATTTTCTTACCCTTTAGAACACTTGAAGTGTTTTCAAACCACACCGTTGACTAAGTCCTCTCAATGGTCTCTTTCAATAAACTTGTACTTCAAACTCGTAACACAAGTGGCTTGCAGGCATATGCATTCTCTTTCGCTTCCGTTTGCATATATGTTTGGCATAATCTTCTCTCTTTGTTCCTAGTGTGTAGAAGATCTTGCGAGCATAGGAGGGTCTACTTGCAAGCAACAACTGGTGTCAGAGCTTATTATACATATACATTACTTGTTCACAAGATGAGTTTTTTTAGAGATAGATTGGAACAAGAGGATAAATTTGATGTAATGTCTAACTATTCTGTGGGAATTCATGATGATGAATCTTTTAATGTCCAAGGACATGTGGAATATTGTGAACCTCAAGTATCCAAGCAAGACAGAGAGGATGTTTGGTCTTCTTCCAAAAGACTTGATATTCCGAATTCAGCCCAACAAACTGAGGAAGAAGAAGAGGTTCTTACTTCATCTATAGATAAGGACATAGAAAATCATCAATATTTTGAATAGTTGTGAAGATGGCATTCAATAGGTGCGAAATGGTGTTGCAGAGATGAAAAATCATATACTTGTAGAAGGGCACTTAGCATGTTATCTTCAAAGAAGCTTTCTTGTAAATTTGATTCGAGGTTATTCATATGGCTAACCATATTCTAAACTGGGCATCTACAAAAGCTTTGAAAGTACTCATGTTATGAAACTTATTTTCACAAGAAAGCCATTGTGGACCATTTCAAGTATTTGGTTCTCTATGTTCACATTGAATAGAAGGATTGTGATTAGCTTGATGAAAAAACAATCAAAGCTATTTTTATTGGTTACGATATAGAAAGCAAAGGTTGTAGGTTCAATGTACGAGATACATGTGAAATTTGGCTCTCACGTAATACATATATGGCTGAAAATCAAATTTATGATAAAATTCAAAAACTTGAATTTCATAAAATCAGAAAATTATTCATTTTTTGAAAGAAATTTGGACTCTTATATTAAATCAAGCAAGGTAGGAATTCAAACTCTTCAAACTTCTCAACCTCAACCTTCACCATCTTCTCTTCCTTTTGAACCCAAGGGATTCCTCTTACTCATCCATATGAAGAGGAACCACTTCAAGCCATTAAAAAATCTTCTAGATTTCAAGAAGAATTAAGAGAAGTATCATTAGATTTCAAAAAAGTTCCAAAATGTTTTTTATAAACTATGCAAGAGAGTGGAATCAAAATTTTCGGGAAGAGAACAAGAAGTGAACAAAAGGATTAAGGAGATCAAGTAAATTTTGCATAAGTAATTAACATTCATAATACTTTAGCTCTGACTTGAGTTAATAATGAACCTTCAAGTATAATTGGCATATACAAAGCAAAGTTAGTAGTTAAAGGATTTGCGCGTAAGAAATGTATTGGCTTTGATTAAACTTTTACGTCAATATCTAGAGTGATCAAAGTCAAGAGTTGTTCTTTCTTTATCTTCATTCTTTGGTTTGAATGTATATCAATTATATATCAAGGTAGCTTTTCTCAATGGAGATCTATATGAGGATGTCTACTTGCAACAATCCAAAGGATTTGAAGTCAAAGGTAAATAGCATCTTGTTTCCAAATCAAGCAAAGCGCTTATGGTTTTAAGGATGTACCAAAAGCATGGCATGAAAACATTTGTATCTAATTTCCATTGATTTTAAAAATTAAGAGACTTCTCCAACACTTTACATTAAGTCAAAGAAAGATGTTTTGATTATTATCAATCATCATTTACGTTGATGATATGATCATGACAAGTTTCAAAAATTCAGATCTTTGGTTTTTCAAGATAGAGCTTATATATATATATATATATATATATATATATATATATATATATATATATATATATATATATATATATATATATATATATATATATATATATATATATATATATATATATATAGTTTTGAGAGTACAATGAATTTGGAAACACACACACCCGACCTCGTAAGGTAGAGGCACCCATCTTGGGGAACTTTGAGGCATCCAGCCCCGGGTGGGACTTGAACCTTGGCCATCTTCCCAGGAATACAAGGCACATGTGCTAAACCACGCCCGCTGGATGTTGGAATTGGACGCTTGATATATTTTTGTAAGACATTCATACATACATGTATCTAGGTTTATGCATTGAGTTCATCCATAAACATCTCAAAATTCATTAGAAAGAAACAAAAAGAATTCTCAAATATTTGAAAGCTACAAAGAATTTTGCCATGGCATTTCTCAATCATCACATTTTCCATTTAAAGGATTTTCAGATTTTGATTGGGCAGGTGATAAGGACAAAAAAAATCTACAATTGGCATTTGTTTCTTTGTTAGAGAATACTTGATTTCATGGCATTCTAAGAAACAAGTTACAATAGCAATGTCTTCAAGTGAAGCTAAATATAGGGCATTCTAATGAACAACTTATAGTAGCAATGTGTGAAAGTGGAGTTGAATACATGGTAACATTTACTACTATATTAGAAGTTAGTCGGCTACAAAAGATTTAAGTTATTTTTATATTCAAGTACACTTGTCTATGAAGATTTTTTCAGATAGTCAAAGAGATAAAGCTATTGTAAAGAATTCATGCAAAGATGAAGCATATTGAGGTTCATTACCACGATATACTTGAACAAGTAGCAAGAACCTCATTGAACTTGTTTATATTCTTACAAATGAGAATATAACAGATATTGTTACAAAGGCATTATCAAGAGAAAGACATCACAAGTCATGTACATGATTAAATATTATCCCAATATGACATTAGGGGGGGGGATTGTTGGAAACAATGTCATCTTGAGTACAAAACTCTTAACTCTAATGAACCCCAATTTTTAGCGACCATTTCTTAAAAATGGTACTGTTCAAAATCGGTGATAATTATTTATTCCATATTCTTGAAGTTCTCATTGAGAGCTATCCAAGCATATATAACAATTATCCATCATGCATAGAGGCCTTGTGACATGCTTGACCACGTATGGATGGATATTGATCCATTGGCCAACTCCTCTATCTGGTTACATCTTGTGGATTCTATATATGAGTCTGATGGATGAAGAGACGAGTAGTGCATTATGGCAGAGACTACATGACATGTATGTGAGTCCATTGACTCATATGAGATGTAGGTCATATTGACAACTTTGATGTTGGCACCGTGGTTGTTAAGACTATACCTGACGACGTTGTTGTAGGTGAATGCGACGATGACGTCAAAGATATGCATGTGATGTAGGTCAGGTAGTGGTTCTAGGAGAGCCTATGGTGGTTGATTATGCTAGTGATGGTGATACCATTTTCTTTTATGAATCATCTAAGGATTCCTCTTGTTCATTTTCAAATTTAGGTCAATGATTGTCAAAATTGATCAAAATTCTGCAGAAATTTTTATTTCAGATTTGGAAAGTGCTATGCAAGAGCTATCTAGATATATTACATTCTAAATTTGGAGAACATTTAGGGGTCCAAAAGTCAAACCCTACTTTCAAAAGTCAAAACATTTGAAAAGCAGTTTTTATGCTAAAAAGCATGTCTTTCAATTAAAAATGATTTATGTGCTAAAATAGCCCCTAGATTGCCGACGGGAAATTGCGGCGGAAATCGTGGGAGTGCTTTTTTTGAGTTTTTAGAGATTTTTTGACAAGCTTTTGCAGATACAAAAACTATTTAAGAATCTATTATGTAGCAGTGTTTTATCACTTTTTGGAGTGCCCAAGCTGTGAGCATGGCAACAGGAGGTCTTTTTCAACCTTGGAGGAGTTGGAGTTATTTTTTTTCATCTTCAACAAGAACAGCAGCAGCTAGGGTTTGTGTTTCTTCTTCATCCACAAGGATGACATTGACTTGGAGCTTATGTACACTTGGAGGAGACCATCTTCACTTTAGGGAGATTGTGAAGTCATGGAGATGTGCTGGAGATTGATGCATTTATATGCAATCTTTATGAATCTTTGTACGTTCATGTACTTCATATTTTGGAATGTATTGAATATATGTGGAGCGTTACTTCTTTTTGTCTTGTCTATTCTCTCTCATGTCTCTATTTCATTTTTGTCTCTATATTGATTGTGGGCTTTAAAAACCAACAATTTCTTCTCCAAAAGCTGCATATTGCATATCATTAAATAGCTCTTGAGTAGTGACCTTTGAAAAATCTGCAAAATATGTATATGTTGGAAGTATGGTAGGCTGAAATAACAATCATAGGTTAAAAGATAAAATGCTGAATGCCAATATACGATGTGTGTAATGATACAAAACTGAAATATGAATGAAAAAGATTCCAGGCACAAAAAATAGAGAGAATGTGACTAAAAAATGTTTAACTTGGAGTTTATCATGCTTGCCTGGCCATGGAATTGACACTCTGCACTTGATGCTACTGATGACTAAAGGTTATTTTTTTGCATGATGTTAGGTGTTTCCCTAGTATGAAGAAAAGTTTGCTGCATTTTGGGTTCTTTGGTTTGCATGGGTATGACGGATCATACCAGATTGGAAGTGTTTCATTGGAATACATTAATGGTGCTACACAAGTGGTGAAAGGCCTCGAGGAAGGCACTTTATATTGAAAAACCTTGCTAAATAGAGTTGTTGCTGACATTGTGATACACTTACATCTGGAAGTTTGTACATGAAAGGCCTTGTGCTTGGTATATGAGCCACAAGTGCTTTGCCTTTTTTTCTTTTATGCATAAACCAGATGTTGAAGGCAGTCAACACGATTTTTTAATGATTGTTAATATGGAATATAAGTAGGAAATTCTCATTATTTTAGTATCTTCATGAGCAAAATCTCCTTGATTTTGCCAAAGGCATGAAATAGGAACTTTTTAATGATTCCTAAGTTCCAAATTGGAAAACAATTTATTAGTTTTTGATATTTTGGTATCTCTTGTTATCATGACCACAAAATCGTGGAGGGTATCACTTATTTTGTATCTTTTGCTGATGGTTGCTCTAGGGAGTTTTGGACTCGTTTGTTTAAACATAAAACGGAAACCTTTGTTACATTTCAACAATTTTACACATATGTGAGCACCTAGACTTGCAAGAAGCTGAAATGCTTACAAGTGCTGAATAAAACAATCTTGTGAGAATAATGACATTAAGAGAACACTAACAGCTCATTACAATCTTTCTTCCAATGTTGTGGTTGAAGGATGAAACAAAGGACCCTATCTGAGAGGGTATGATGCATATTGTCCATAGCTGATCTCCAGTCTCACATACAGCTTTTGAGGAGACACATTGGAAATTTCATTACATGTTTGCAATGGTTTTGCTTCACATGCTTACAAAGTTGACATCTTTGACTTGGTTTGGTTTGACAAACCTTTTCACAAATGCAACATTGAACCATTGTTCAAACGGTATGGCTGAAAGATACAAAAGGATTTTTTGTGAGAATGTATGATGCTTGTGATCCAAGGTTAAGCACCAATCACATACGATACTTGAAGCAATCATACTAAACGTACCAAACAAACCGAACATATTGAGTATGCCATTTGTGAACGATGCATAACTAAAAGAAAGAAATGAATATAAACCATAAATGATAAATATATACTTCATACATTTGTGAACATTCAAAATTGCATTCCTAGGTACACACAAACATTAAAAAATGTGTAATTATATATATTATTTATTTACCTACCTATTTTTATATTGAACAAAGCATCCAATGCACTAAAACTTCAAGGTGCCGTTCAGTTCTCGAACAGAACACATACCATAAGCACCAAACAGAACGAATTGTTCCACCTTAATTTTTTTAAAAAGATCACAATGAGGTTCAAGTAAAAATCTCTAGTCTCTTATGCTCAAATGTTGCCAAAAGCATGGAAAGTGACTAGGTGTATTCATAATCTCTTTGTATCTCTTTTTGTTGCTTCCATATTTGTGCATTTGCAAATGGAGTATTCCTTATACTTCCGTTGGGTAAGGACCTTTAGGTCCTTCCATCATGTAGAATTAACATCGTTTCTATTTGATCCTCTGTGAAGCTCTTCAAAGAGCTTTCATTATTATTAATATTGTCATTTTTGTTGAACTTCCTGATCAATGTGAACAATGTGAACGATGTTCCTGCTATAATGAAGGAAGACTGGAGAAAGAACTCCCACTTATTGAGGAAGAGGAAAAAGTCAGTCGTGGAATCAACAATGCAACAGCAAAGGAGATATGCTTGTATGCCATATGGCCAAGCTCTGAGACCAATTGTTGAAAAGATAAATTAAGTAATCATAATAATAATAATTAAATGTAGCAAAAAATCAATTGAGTAATGGCAGTAAAACCTATACAGAAGCGAACATTCAAGAAATGGAATAAAATGCTCACATAAGTCATGGAGAGTAAACAGAGAGAAAAAGCAGCGCTACCATGTCAAAGTGAAGAGACAAGCACCAACCTATCAAGGATCTCCACCACTGAATCAAACTTGATTTGGATGGATCCTGTGTGATGTTGGAACTCATCTTATATTTCAAATAAATGTAAGGTCAGCCCGTCCTTTTAGCCCTTATTACATGAGCAAAAAATTAAATTATGGATCTGGTCTATTGACAGCAGGGGCTTCGGAGCAAAATGAACCCAAGCTGGTGAACGGAGCTTCAAGGGTCTGCAGAGGCTTTGGAGCAAAATGAACCCAAGCTGGTGAACGGAGCTTCATTAAAGGCTATCCACATGACAATTTCAGATGGAGTTCTGAGCGAGATCAGAAGGGTATGGAGCAAGCCAAATGTGTGGTGACCAAGGTTTACCTTATTAGATGATTGTTGGCTTCTTAGTTATAAGAGGCCGAGTAAATTGCAGAGCATGCATCAGCATTTAGCAGGTTATGAGTTTGCAAGTCTTCAATGAGCACATGAAGGCAATATTTTTTATCATGACATTCCTATCTATGAACGCAAATGGAGTTCTAGGAATAAGCCCACAAATAAAGGCTGTTTGAGAGGTCATGTCTTATAGATGAAGGGAGAGAAGAGCAAGTACAGGGAAGCAATCTACATGCTTCCAGTATGGTCAGAAAGAACTCAAGCATGTAGATTGGATCTACTTCTAACAAGAGCTAGTGTCAGAGGGACATGATTATGATGGTCAGGATGAGGGAGAAGAGGCCCATGGTGGTCCCATCTGAGCTGCTAAATTTAGAAGAATTTTGCTTGGTTTCCACTGCAGGTGACTCAATGCTTGACAACAGTGGTAGACATTTCTTTGCAAACTTGGATCTCAGACTCAAGTGTCTTTCATCATGCCACTCTTTTCAAGGAGTGCTTTTTCTTTTTGCATGGATGTTACTACGGAGAGTTGGTGGGCTCTTGAGCTTGTTATTTTTTGTATTATCTATATTTTTTGCTCATGCGAAAAGTGTTAAAAATGCAGGACCTTGTATTGATTTAATATATAAGAAGAGTGTTTCTACTATTGAGCATCATCCAATCCAAGTTGGATCTAGTCTTGGAGATCCTTGGTAGACAGCATTGTATCTTTTCCCTTTGAGAATGGAGCATTGCTTTTTCTCCCTTTGCATGACCGTGTTAGCTTTTCATTCCATCCCTACCTTAAATTTTCTCTTTCATCTTGAAGGTGTGTTGCTGTAATTTCTGACTGCCATAGAGCTGTTGACATTTTTTTTGGTACTACGAGTGTGTATTTGTTGAGCCCCTGCTCCAGCTGCTTTCTGTATTATTTTCTTGACAGCTCGTCCGCATAAGTTATGCATAATTTCCTCATGCCTCCTTTCATAAGATGGGATTGAAGCCCTGATCCCACTTTGAAAGTAGGATGGTATTATCTACATAATGCATAGCATGATCCGGATTTCCTCCAGTATCTATGCCAGTGCTATCTTCTCTTAAAATAAAGTCAATGAGCTCTCTACATATATCCCAAATAGAGTTGGGGGATGTAGCCTTTCATGGCCTCAATTCTACTGATGCAGTTGTTTGAAACAGCACTTGGGGATTGTATGTGTTCTGATACCTGCCCACATAAAGCATTAATACCTCGTACCAAATCATCTGATGTGGCTATACTAGACAGCGAGCAGAATAGTTTCTTTGTAGAACTTGTCAAATGCTTTGCAAGAATCTACAAAGCAGCACGGGATATGTGTCTGTCTCCTAACTGTAGCTTGGTAAATCAGACAACAATCATGAGCATGCGGTCCATCATGAAATCGGGCCAGAGATCTGGACCCTGGTCAATGCTCATCAAAGACACAAGCCTAGTAAGTGTGGATTGATGCTAGATGGCCGCATGAACGAACTTTCCACGTGCCGAATAGTTATTTGTGGGACGCATTACAAAATGCTATGGGCCTACCATAGTATTTACTGGCTTCCCCCCGCGGAACAAATTGAAGGTATGAGAAACACAGTATATCAATGGTTCCAAAGGCTCTTTTAAAAAATGAAACTTCCACTATTGAAT